>WNYA01003428.1:0-25564 GCA_019512145.1 Engystomops pustulosus | reverse complement strand
TCTTAAGGGCCTTTTAATTAGTAAAGGGGGGCCTCTAGGGCCTTTTAATTAGTAAAGGGGGGCATCTAGAGGTTTTTTATTAGTAAAGGGAGGCCGCTAGGGTTTTTTTATTAGTAAGGGAGGCCGCTAGGGGTTTTTTATTAGTAAAGGGAGGCCGCTGGGGGCTTTTTATTAGTAAAGGGAGGCCGCTAGGGGTTTTTTATTAGTAAAGGTAGGCCGCTAGGGGTTTTTTATTAGTAAAGGGAGGCCGCTGGGGTTTTTTTTTATCAGGAAAGGGAGGCCGCTAGGGGCTTTTTATTAGCAAAGGGAGGCCTCTGGGGGTTTTTTATCAGGAAAGGGAGGCCGCTAGAGGCTTTTTATTAGTAAAGTGAGGCAGCTAGGGCCTTTTTATTAGTAAAGTGAGGCCCTAGGGGCTCATCGGGAAAAGTTCGTCTCGAATAACGAGTACCCGAGCATTTTAGTGTTCGCTCATCTCTAATAAGGACCTGTGCGTGGTTTAGTGTCTGACAGGTTCCCTTTAAGATTCAAGTATTCGGCTTACAAAAAGATATGTCTTAAAGGGGAGGCCCAATGCAGAGAATCAATAATATTTAGTATATATTTGTTTATGTAGCGCCATTATTATCCGCAGCGCTGTACAAATCATGGGGACAAAATAAGACTTTACAGTGATGTAGTAATCTGAAATAATAGGACAGAGGGTCCTGCTCACAAGAGCTTACAATCTACGCCTACGCTTCTTATTGTCTACAACTATGCTCAGACTATACATGGCAGGGGAAGGCAAACCATATACACATCACTGCTGCAGGTGGTCACTGGCCTCAAGGGTTTATCAGACTGAGGCCAGTGATTGGCTGCAGTGATCAGTGTCTATGGACAAGTAACTGACTATTATTAGCCTGAAATACAAACATTGCTAGAAGGGCTGAGGGATTTATCTTATGGGGGATCCTGTATTAAATCATTCCCTACATTTGACTACATTTGTTCCCCAAACTTAAAAACCCCTTTTTTTTTATGGGGGGGGGGGGGGGGGGGGGGGGGGGGGGGGTCCAGTCTTAATTTGGTTAATTACCATATTATACATTTGTTAAATAAGAAGTTTGTTAAGACTTTGTCACTGGCTTCCAGGACCTCAGGTAGGCATGGATGTGTCTCTACAAATGGCCCTACAGCAGCTAGGTGAATGTGATCCTAGCCTGCGTCTGCAGCTTATCCTTCAGTTTAATCAGGCGGCCGCACAGGAGAGAGCGGCCGCAGAGCGAGAGAAGGAGAGAGCGGCCGCAGAGCGAGAGAAGGAGAGAGCAGCCGCAGAGCGAGAGAAGGAGAGAGCAGCCGCAGAGCGAGAGGAGAGAGCCGCTGCAGAGCGAGAGAAAGAGAGAGAGGCCACAGAGCGTGAGCGCCAGGCTGATAGAGAATTCAGGCTGGAAATGGCGCGTATTGAAAGGGGTATCAATTCTGTGCAACCCCAATCCCAGGATGTAGACCCCAAAAGACCTCGTCAAGAACGTTTTCCAGTACTGGACAAGGATGGGGACTTGGACATTTTTCTGCGATCTTTTGAGAAGACCTGCAGACAATACCATCTGCCCCGTGAGCAGTGGGCACAGTATTTAAGCCCAGGGCTAAGAGGCAAAGCCCTGGAAGTATTTGCTGACCTTCCTCTTGAGCTTGATGAGGACTATGATGCTATAAAAGCTGCTTTGATTAAAAAGTACAACTTAACTCCAGAGGTGTATCGCAAGAAATTCCAGAGTGTAAAGCGAGAAACAACTGCGAGCTACGCTGATACAGTAGGCAACTTAAGGACTACCTTTCTACAGTGGACCCGAGGACTTTCTGTCAACAGCCGTGAGGACCTGGAGGATCTCATGATAAAGGATCAGTTTCTGCACATTTGTCCTGTGGATGTACGACAGTTTGTTTGTGACAGGGAGCCTAAAACTGCGGATGAAGCTGCGCAGATTGCAGACTCCTATACTGCCAACCGGATGCCTGAAGCCAAGAGGGAAACTTCCCCCCAAAGGTCCACCAGCTGGAAGGAAAAACAAACCAGGACAACATCACAGCCTTCTGTCTCCAAAGTGGGTGAGAACATTACACTGAGGGAGTCTATAAATCAGGGGGATATGCGCAAATGTTTTATTTGTAACAAAGTGGGTCATCTGAGGTCTGCGTGCCCAGAGAGAGGGGCAACTGTCTACTCTACAGTACCAGTAGTCATGCTGCTTTCTGGTGATATGGACAAGTTACAGCACCATATGCAGACTGTGATAGTGGGTGATAGAGTCACCCAGGGATTAAGAGACTCAGGGGCAAGTTATTCATTGGTTCGCCCTGAGGTTATAAACCCTAAGGACATCATTCCAGAAAAGACTTTGCCTGTGAAGGGGATAACCGGATGCCATCCAGGAGTGCCCGTTGCCAAGGTTTTTATGGACTGGGGTTCTGGTAGAGGTATCAGACAAGTGGGAGTGTCACAAGAATTGCCTGTGGATGTATTGTTGGGAAATGATTTGGGAAAAATCACAACTGTGTATGTGCCTGATGTACAACAATCATATGAGAAAATGGGCAGAAGCCCAAGGGGACTGGTCTGGGAAGGAGGACAGGATAGCAAGAGCAAGGCTATGCCTGCTCCAGAACCAGAGGTGTCCCAGTATGAGGAAGCTACGGGAGAGGGGGTGGTGAATGGGCCCCCAGAGATAACCATGCAGTCAGCAGATATGGTGAAGGGTGTGAGAGGCTGCCAAGATGGAGTCTCTGAATCTGCACCTCAAAGCTCTAAGGTCCTGAGTGTGGATCTGGTGGAGGCCATTACTCAAGGAGAGGTCCTAGAGCAGACAAGAGGTGTCAAGATGAGTAAGGCTCAGAGCATGAGCCACAAAGATGCCTCTACTCAGACTGGGGAGATGCAGTGTGTCTATGAGCCAAAGACAGCGTGTACACTAGAGCCAGTGCTGAGAGAGGAGATTGGGGTCCACAGTGAAGTTGGGTTCCCAGTGATGAGTGTTGCCAGTGCAGTTTTGGGGAGCGGTCAGGAAGTGGAGCAGGGGCATAGGGACTCTAAGGAGAGCGTTCAGTCAGTGGTCCAACCTAAGCCCTGTAGTATAAATGGTAAAGAGAGGGACCCTAATAGCTGTACAGCTAGAAAACCAAAACATAATGTAATTGGGTACAGTAGTCCCACAACTAACTCCATTGGTATTTCATCCAGCAGGGAGAGGGTTAAACGTTTCACACTTGGGAGAGGGGACACAGAACTCAGTGTTTCTGCAGCACAAAGCCATAAAGTCAGCAGGGGGTCCCAGCACAGCAGTGTACCAGTGACCAGGGGAGATATTACTTGGCCTTATACACAGGACAAAGGACCAGATGGTTGATGTGCCCAGGTAATCACATCTTATGGCAATGATTTTTATGGTACTGAACTTCTGCAATGTATTATTGGTAATTGGCTTGGGAAAATTTAAAATGGCGTGGGTCATTTCAAATTTGCCCAAGCTTGAAAGGGGGAGGTGTCAAGGAGATATTAATTGTGAATGTATAAGATTGGTTTAACTATTATACATAACATGCACTTACATTGTATTATACATAACATGCACTTACATTGTATTATACATAACATGCACATACATTGTATTATACATAACATGCACTTACTTGTATTAAACATAACATGCACTTACACTGTACTATATATAACTTGCACTTACACTGTACTATACATAACATGCACTTATATTGTATTATACATAACATGCACTTACATTGTATTATACATAACATGCACTTACATTGTATTATACATAACATACACTTACATTGAACTGTACATCTGGGAACAGACATCACTTACTGTTCACATGAGGTCCAGCCCTTTATTTCTGTGTTGTACATCTGTGTTGGTCGGGTCCATCCCAATCTTTTTCCTGGTAGTCTCCTTACTGTAGCCAATCCATGACTTATCACTGCAGAATTTTCTATCCTGAAGACATCCCCACACTGCGTCCCTAAAAAAATCAAATATATCCAATATACTTGTTGACTTGTCTCTGCACCAAGTCTTTACTGTTATTTTACAAAAACTAAGATGAGAACATAGTCAGGGCCCCTGTGGAGAGTGATGAGAGGTGCCACATAGCTTGGAGGTGCGATTGTGTAACGGCAGCATGTCACACTATGTCACACTATGTAACATTATGTCACACTATGTCACACTGTCACATTATGCCACACTATGTCACACTATGTCTCATTATGTCACACTATGTCACACTATGTAACATTATGTCACACTATGTCACACTATGTCACACTATGTCACATTATGTTACACTATGTCACACTATGTCACACTATGTAACACTATGTCACACTATGTCACACTGTCACATTATATAACACTATGTCACACTATGTCACATTATGTCACACTATGTCACATTATGTCACACTATGTCACACTATGTCACACTATGTCACACTATGTCACATTATGCCACACTATGTCACATTATGTCACACTATGTTACATTATGTCACATTATGTAACACTATGTCACATTATGTCACACTATGTCACATTAGGTCACACTATGTCACACTGTCACACTATGTAACCCTATGTCACACTATGTCACACTATGTAACACTATGTCACACTATGTCACACTATGTCACATCACACTGGATACATTGGCTGTAGCTGCGGTGTCAGGAGTCTCAGGCTGTATTCACACTCTGAACATTTGTCTGTAAGTGTTAACATGAGATCAGGTGTTTCGCAAGTTGTTGGGTTCCATATGTCTCATCTTGTGCTGAGGGATTTGTTAGGAGGAGGCGTCAGACAGAAGTTTACTAACTAATAGCAAACAAAAACCAGGAAAAAAGATGAATTCCTACAATTATGTTACGGATTGTAATATGTATTCACTAACACAATATGCGAGGAATATGGATAAGACTACAGTCACACAACGTTATTAAGGGAACATTCAGCAGATGCACCAGACAAGCCACCAGCCTATCCGCTGACTGTAGCCATAGACATACCGTATAACCCACTGTATAAAGACATGAAATCAGAATAAAACCTCTAAGAGAACATCTCAGGACATCAGGCAGGAAGTTACAGCAAATGGACAATGCCCTGAAGCTTCTGCTAAACTGGTAACAAAGGCTGAAGGATAAAGTCCTGATCTCACCTATGGGGAACGGATGCAGCTATATGGCATCCATCCCTGGCCTCCGCGGAGTGTATGATCTGGGAGGTCCCCAGTGATGTAGCTGTCCATATGAGAACCATGAGCTCAGAGGAAGCACCTGCTCATCACCAGCGGCTGCAGATCTTCACTTTCATGGGGAGGGAGAAGGCATCTCTCTGTTAACGAGCCTCCAGTGGGATAAGTCTTCACCTTGACGTCTACTTAGAATGGAGGCCAAAAACGTGGTGTGAATGTAGCCTTAGGATACAGTGACTAAAGATGTGCACTATGGACATATTGAACCTGGCACATCCAAATGATGTGCAGGGCGTTTCTGTCCTGTACAGCCTGCATTTTGTCACATGACCACGACTTGTTAGGTGTAACCTGGACCCCAAATACCTGAGACCACCCTGGACTGTGGGGGTATGAAGGCTGTTACATGGTTTGCATTGTGGCTCAGAGGATGCAGCCGTGTCGTGTGCAGAGAACTGATCTATGAGAAGTCATGATCTCTTATGGAGTAAGTTCTCCTCTGGCCGCAGCTTCTTCTGCTGATCCGGGATTGTGCACTTGTTGATCATTATTTTTGTTGGAGAAGAAATATTTGTCATTACAGGGAGACCCCTGGAGCCCTGCACAAGCTTCTGCTTTATGTAGTAACTGCCGGGACACAGAGAGGGGACATTTATACTTCCAGACTTCATCAGTTGTTGCGCCCGGTAACCGAGCAGCAATGAACTCTGGACATTTGTGGACATGGGAATATTTCCCCTACACGAGCTCAGCACTTCTTTATTTTACATGAAGGGTTAACTTGCATTAATCTTTTGTGTATTGTTATATACATTAATTTCTGACTTCTCATGTCTGTATCTCTCATGGAAGTCAGGCATTTTCCAGCTATAGTAGTCATCGATTACCAGACAAGCGGACAGCCTGACCGTTAGAGTGACAGGTGCTGTCTGGAAAGTTGTTTACACTTTAGAACCATAGAATATGATGGAGACTCTATGGGAAGTCTATGGGAAAACACTTTATCATTGTGTCTGTGCATAATTTAACCTCTCCTCCCCTAGAAGAAAGTGTATAAGGAGAACAGTCCCAGTCCCTGGTGTCCTGCAGTTAGGGGACAGAGCTAGTTGAGGACTCTGCCAGTCACCTGAGCAACCAGAAGAAGAGACTGGTGAAATGCATAACCACCTTCCCCTTATACTCCCGGGCATTTCTTGAATAACCCACATAAAACACCATTATCCCCAATCCCTGTAATGAAATAATTGCCCCTGAGGCTCATGTTGGGTGGTGGAGACCGGTCACAGCTTTACTTGATATAAATATAAATCGTTATAAAACTCGAAAATCTCAGCATCAGACACATTTTAATGTAAATCTCCACAGCGAAGAAAAATGGCTCGACTGCACTATGACCATCCGGACTCCCAGATGACAAGTCGGGCAGACGGGCAGCACATCCTTCCTCTCTCCATTTCTTTCCGCCATCTGTGACTTCAGGACTATAAAACATAGAAAATATTAACAGTACAACATAAAACTGTAACTTGGAGGGGGGGCATCTTTGGTGCCGCAGATCAAAGAGGAAGAGGAGTAGCTGACAGCCCCTTATAAAACCAGGAAACAGGAAGAAGAAGGAGAGGGGAGGGGAAAACACTCAGCAACACCCGGCTCAATAAAGTGCCAAGTTATCCCTGTAGTGCAGAGACTAAACTAGAAGCAGCATTCACCAGTCCAGGCGCACCTTCCCTAATTGGTCAGAAGTCACCACGAGTCATAGACCCTCGATTCTGAAAAAGTGAGGGACATCTAGTTCAGCATTAACCCTTCTTCTGCCAGGGAGGAGATTGCAGGAGTCAGCTCTGTGATTTGCTTGTATTGCTTTGCACCTAAATCTTTTCAGTAAAGAAGAAACCTTGGGATAATTGGGGTGCACTGCACCTTACCATCCCTCCCAGAGCGCAGCAACATGTGGTGACACCTCGAAGGTGCCTGGCAGAACCAGCGTGGAGGTCACCCCAAACCCGGGCACCACACAAGTGGGGTTGGATTTATATTCTTTAAATAGTTGTATTACATACATTTTCACTTCCAAGGCTTTAGTACCTCATTTATCACCCCTAATTATTGCTACCCGCGGAAGGACCCTAAACAGAAGATTCATCCCAACACAATAATGGATTTGGCCTATAGTGTTGATGATGTCCAATGAATACAAATGTTATAGAGCAGGAGGAGATGTGTAAATTGTACATCGGGGCACATTTACTTAGCCCGTTCTGTCGCGATCCCTGATCCAGACTGTCCGACGAGGATGAAGATGCCCCATGTGGTCTTTATGGACTTAGAATCTGTATTTTGGGCGCTTAGTGATTTTACTCTTTGAGATTTTACTTTATGCCCTTAAATTCACATTTTTTGCAACACAAGTAACAGCTAATAAGATACTTATTTACTGCTCCGCGCCCCGGATGTGTCATTGCCTCCGGCGCCATCAGAACCTGGACATAAAACCCGCGCTTTGAAGTGTCTGTCACTACACGGCGAGTAATGTTATCCACAGCTTCTCTTCCACCAGGAAGGTTCCTGCTCTGCTCCTTTCATCCTTTGACCTTCTGTGTTCCTGCTGCTTCAAAGAGGCTCAAGCAGTTTTAGTTATCGGCTGATGCGGAGCTGGAGAACCTTCAGAAGGTCTTTCACTGTCTGATGGATTATATTCCTGCAGATCCTCAAGGCTTCTTACAGAATATCTTATGTACTCGTGATAGATGTCACTTGACTGATGGTCAGATTCATTATCACCATCAGTCATAATTATGAAATTAAAGACCTTTGCTTAGGATATTTCATTGGGGATCTGGCACAACTGAAATCCCATGATCAGCAGTTTTGACCATAAAAAGTGGCAAACAATCTTAGGAATTGTAACTGGAGATCTGTGCAAATGTTATGTGTGTGTTAGTAGCAGAAGGACAGTGAAAAATGTATTTATATTCCAGGATTGTGGCTGGACTTGGTTTACTGGTGTGTAAAATCTCAGTGCAGACCATCCAGTTCTGGTTAAATATTAAAGCATATGGGAGGAACTGTGGAGCAATTTAAATGCAGAGTCCCCCAGTGCACCAAGTCCAGTTATAATCCTGGAGTATAAATGCATATTCCACAGTCCTGCTGCTACTAATAACACACACAGAGGTATGGTTACGCAGATCTCCAAGATTGCTACCAAACACTACCTGCCACTTTGTATGGTCAAAACTTCTGGAAGACTATTTTTAGAATATCATAGACCAGCGACACTTACTCACTTAGTCACCTGACCATGGACTTACTCAGTGCATCTTTCTAAATGCAGCTAATTAAGTGCACAAACAGAATTGCACCAGAACTGAACCACAAGGGAACAAATGGACTTTATTTGTAAGAACTTGTCGAACTCTTGTCTTTCAAAATGTTTTCTGAAAAGCAAAGTCCTGCTATAACCTCTTTCCTCCACCGCCTTCCCTCTCCAAATCTTGTGGACTTGTGGTGGCACTTAGAAAGATGCACTGTCTAGATGTCTAGATTGCGCCGCCGTAGGTTGTTGCCTGTGCATTGGCTCCGGCTTTGTAATTGTTTCCCTAAATGTAATGTAATGGGGCAGATTCACTTACCCGGTCCAGTCGCGATCCAGAGGTTGGTTCTCCGACGCTGATTCGGGTCCGGCTGGGATTCATTAAGGTCGGTGCGGCCGCTGTCCACTTGGTACAAATTCAAATAAAGAAAAGACAGAAGTCAAGGGAATTTATTCTTTATTAAGTAAAAACATTTAAAAACCCCAAAACAAAGGGTTACACACCAACCAAAATCCCCCCAAGAAGTAAGCAATTTTAAATTTGCTAAATTGAGCATGTGTGTAAAGAATATAGGCACATAAGTAATACAAATGTAATAGTGGGTATACAGAAGATATAGTAGATAAATGACAGGTGATGGGCACATGCCTACTGTATAAACCCAGCAAAATAGATGAATAGACCAAGTGCCTTCAGCTCCAAGCAAAGGTGAACACTTTAATAAGAGATTACATTACCTGAACAGGGATCCAATGAGGGGGAAGCGAAATTGCCCCACGCGTGTCGCCCATCAACTGAGCTTCATCAGGCGATTTCCACTAGGTGTCGCTGCTGCGACTGTTGGAATTCACTGGAGTTCACCTTCTATTTCTTGGTGCAGGTAAGCTTGTGTCAAGCGACACTTTTTTTTAAAAATACAGTGACTTTTCCGAATCCGTCGGGTTTTCCGACGGCCACGCCCCCCATTTCCGTTGCATGCAAGCCGGCGCCGAAGCGCCACAATCCGATCGCGTGCGCCAAAAACCCAGGGCAATTCAGCGCAAATCGGAAAAATTTGGGAAACCCCACGAAAAAAGCGATTCGGGCACTTAGTAAATGACCCCCATTCTGTTCATCAAACCCGTGTTGTGCTGGTTCACAATGTCCAGTAAGGAACCAGTAACATGAAGAACGTGTCTCTTGTAGTGTATTTATGTATCTGTAACGTGGAGCTTGTCTCTAACTGTGGGTTACCATTGCCAGGACACTATGTACAGAGGAATTACCCCCCAGGGGATCAGTAAAGTTGCATTGTATCATATAGATCCAGGCTCCAGACTGTGGTATCTTCTTAGATTTGTTAGAAATGACCTCCTTCCTTCTAAAATCAACTTTTACAATTATGCTAATGAGTCTAAAGGGGTTGGGGGGGGCTTACCAGAGCCCCTCCGTGCTGTCACAATAAGCAGAACTAAGAGGAATATTTTTCCTTTTTGGAATTTATCTATTAATAACTTTCTAATGGATTCATTTAGAAGCCAACAATGATTCCTTTATCTGTAGATTTTTACATCTCCGCTTGTGATCTTCATCGACTCAAATGCTTTTTAATCGTTGTTAATTTGACATAGTGGGGCAGATTTACTTACCCGGTCCATTCGCGATCCAGCGGTGCGTTCTGTGTGGAGGATTCGGGTCCGGCCGGGATTCACTAAGACAGTTCCCCCGATGTCCACCAGGTGTCGCTGCTGCGCTGAATTCCGTCGGAGTGCACTGAAATCCGGGTTTTTTTAAATTCTACGGCAAACCTCCTCCCCCCAAAATTTCCCTCGCGTGCATGCCGGCGCGGATGTGACACAATCCAATCCGGTGCGCCAAATCCTGAGGCAATTCAGGGAAAATCGGAGCAAATCAGAAATATTCGGATAACCTGTCGGAAAAAACGCGATTCGGGCCCTTAGTAAATGACCCCCAGTGTTCCCGTTCCCTTCTCTCTTAGACCCTACATCTCAGGATCCAGGTTGTTCACTACTAAATGTTTTATTTACTCCGGGGGAGCGTGAATGTTACTCGGCGATTGCATCGCTTTATTATATGACTTTTTAATTAAGAGCTTGCAAGTTCATGAACATATAATCAAGTGCACCGAGCTCCAGAGCTGTAATTTACTCCGTGTTATTATGGGGGTGGGAGCTGAAGTTTCAATACACGACTTGATGCATTGACCCCTCGGTAACAAACTATTGTGTCTATCTACAAGACGAATCCTTTATTCCAGGCAGATAGATAGCAATTACCCGAGGATTGTTAGTGCCACAACCAGGACATGGAAATTCGGGGATTGCTACACGTGACTAGAGACATAGTAACATTGTTCCTCGGCGATTGCTGAGGTTATTTTCGGCTTGTTTGTTACTTGATTTCTTTTATAGGTCTATTGTAGATGTGGAGAATTGTAACGTTTTAACTGAAATCACTTGGGTCTTGGGGTTTGGATCACGGTCACATTGCAGGTCAGGACCTTCAGAAAGAACAAGTGTCATCGAATGGAAAGATTTTACCATTTTCTCTCATGGTTTTGGTACTAATAGCGATGCTAAATACTGTCCCAAATGTGAGCGTGGCCTGAGGCTGGATTTACAAAGCTTTTCAGGGGTTTTACCAAGATCCAAATGATTTATATACAGAATACAGAATAACAATGTGATCAGTGAGGGTCCGACTTCTGCCATCATGAGGACGGGGTCCTGTCAGTACTAGGTTATAGTATAGGTGGTTTGGGCAGTAGCCGGGGACCCAAGGTCACCCAAACTTTTTTGGCCACTCACCAAATTTTATTCTGTGAAGGACCTTCCCCCATGAAATCCTCGTACATCTGTTCCTGCTCTCAGCGCACATGAAGGTCCAAACATCCTATAACCCCAGACTGAAATCATGAAGAAGCGACACATCCTCCATTCCCCAAGAAGCTTCTAGCCCCAGATGTAGGAAGTGACTCCAGACTTGTAGGGGTAATAATATTCATACAGCCAACGGTGGTCCTAATCCTCCCCTGGGTCCTGTACTCACTGGTTGATGGAGTGGAAGGTCCAGCATGAGGATTTCCAATCTTCCCTTAGTATTGCATGGAGCAGCAGGACACATACTGGACCTGCCACTCCATCAATAAGAGAGAATGGGATCCCGGTCTTGTGATGGGTGAATCAGGGATAACCATCAGACCTAGTACAACCCCTTTAAGACCCTTGCTCTATTCATATGACTCATCTGGAACCCTTTTCCCCTAATCTCAATGGTCCCAGCGCAGAACCCCCAGCACTCAAACTAATTCTGGATCCTATTCATATGCAACATGAGATATGGATTCTCAGGGAGGATTTATCTCTGGTGGATGATGTCGGATCTCATCCCTCAGCCCATCCCCCTTCCTCCGGGCGGTTCCTAGCATAACCTAGTGAGTTGGAAAGGCTAAAACATTATATGGTCATCCATAAAGAAGTCTACCAACTCCCCAAACATAAGTGATGAGTGATAAGCAGAAGCGGGTTTGGCCAAATCCCAAAATTAAAAACCTGTTTGGACCCCAAACCCGGACCCCAAGCAGTAACATTGACTGCGGGTGTTAACTGCTTAAATGCTGCTGGCAAAGTTTCTGGCATTTAAACCACAGCGGCCGCACTAACAGGCTACACTATGACATTTTGGTTTGGGTTGTCTCCCCTGTTGACGATCCAAAGAGCGGTATAATCCCAAACTATGCAGTTCAGGTTCACTCACCAATAATTATGACCGTTTGCAGTGTATTTTAGAAGTGCAACATGATTTAAAGATAAAACTTTATTATTTCTGTCCATTGTGGGAGAATTTCCCATTTTAATCTGCATGCTAATGAGCGAGGGCGGCATCACCTGGGTCGCACCCTTAGCTATTCCTTCCTGGACTACCACCCTCACCATCACATAGGCAGGAGGTTTATCTTCTGAGAAGCTTTGGAAGACGCTGAAAGAAGAGGGAAGGGATTTAGCTGGGAATAGCAATATTCCAGGTGCTGAGGGAAGGATGGACCAATGACCTCATTAGCATATGGATTACACTGGGAAGATCTTGGAAATTGCCTAAATAAAAGGTAATTTATTACACATCACTGTGCGGGCAGCAGGTTGGTGGAAATGGTCCAGATGACCCTATAGAGGTGGAGGCTAAATATCCAACATCTACAGGGTCATCTGGATTTCAGACATTAGTTTTTAGCTGCTCTTTATGTTCATGTAGGAATTTCTCCCTTCTTCAATTCATTACACATGCATGCTCAGCTAAGGGCAGTGAGATAGCAGTCACATACATTTACTTAATCTAACAAATCTAACAAATGTGAAGTTTTTGGTGGAATTTATGTTTTTGGTACTTTTTGTATGAGAGCGCTCTACCAGCATGTCTGTATGAGAGCACTCTACCAGCATGCCTGTATGAGAGCGCTCTACCAGCATGTCTGTATGAGAGCGCTCTACCAGCATGTCTGTATGAGAGCGCTCTACCAGCATGTCTGTATGAGAGCGCTCTACCAGCATGTCTGTATGAGAGCACTCTACCAGCATGTCTGTATGAGAGCGCTCTACCAGCATGTCTGTATGAGAGCGCTCTACTAGCATGTCTGTATGAGAGAGCACTCTACCAGCATGTCTGTATGAGAGCGCTCTACCAGCATGTCTGTATGAGAGCGCTCTACCAGCATGTCTGTATGAGAGTGCGCTCTACCAGCATGTCTGTATGAGAGCACTCTACCAGCATATCTGTATGAGAGCGCTCTACCAGCATGTATGTATGAGAGAGCACTCTACCAGCATGTCTGTATGAGAGCGATCTACCAGCATGTCTGTATGAGAGCACTCTACCAGCATGTCTGTATGAGAGCACTCTACCAGCATGTCTGTATGAGAGCGCACTGCTAGCATGTCTGTATGAGAGCTCTCTACCAGCATGTATGTATGAGAGCGCTCTACTAGTGTGTCTGTATGAGAGCGCACTGCTAGCATGTCTGTATGAGAGCGCTCTACCAGCATGTCCATATGAGAGAGTGCTCTACCAGCATGTCTGTATGAGAGCGCTCTACCAGCATGTCTGTATGAGAGCGCTCTACTAGCATGTCTGTATGAGAGCGCTCTGCCAGCATGTCCATATGAGAGAGTGCTCTACCAGCATGTCTGTATGAGAGCGCTCTCCCAGCATGTCTGTATGAGAGCGCTCTACTAGCATGTCTGTATGAGAGCGCTCTACCAGCATGTCTGTATGAGAGCACTCTACCAGCATGTCTGTATGAGAGCGCTCTGCCAGCATGTCCATATGAGAGAGTGCTCTACCAGCATGTCTGTATGAGAGCGCTCTACCAGCACGTCTGTATGAGAGCGCTCTACCAGTGTGTCTGTATGAGAGTGCTCTGCTAGCATGTCTGTATGAGAGCACTCTACCAGCAAGTCTGTATGAGAGCGCTCTACCAGTGTTTCTGTATGAGAGCTCTCCACCAGCTTGTCTGTATGAGAGCGCTCTACCAGCATGTCTGTATGAGAGCGCTCTGCTAGCATGTCTGTATGAGAGCGCTCTATCAGCATGTCTGTATGAGAGCACTCTGCCAGCATGTCTGTATGAGAGCGCTCTACCAGCATGTCTGTATGAGAGCGCTCTACCAGTGTTTCTGTATGAGAGCTCTCCACCAGCATGTCTGTATGAGAGCGCTCTGCTAGCATGTCTGTATGAGAGAGCGCTCTACCAGCATGTCTGTATGAGAGCGTTCTACCAGCATGTCTGTATGAGAGTGCTCTTCTCTCCGGCTCAGGGGCAGCAGCAGATGGCAGGAGGTAAAGGAACATATTTTAATCCCTGATCTTTCACTAGTGAATTATTACAATTTTTTGTTGTGAACTTTTGCAATGTTTGTAACTCAGGTTCTCATAAATATTTCATGGCGGAGCTCGCAGGTATTAATTAGCGCGCGTTCTGAATGGCGCCAATGTACGCAGCTGCATTGTGCGGCTTCTCTGAGCCGGTCCCAGGATGACGACATGGAATGTAATTACAATTTCTCACACATATGGAACATAACCTATTAGCCGCTCCCATCTGCTCCTTTCTCCGTGCTAGAAAGAGAAATTGTTCTCCGTGATATCATTTGGAGGCAGGAAAAGATGGAGCGGCACATGCTGTATGTCACCACAGAGAGGGGGAGCCTAGGAGGAATGAAGTCTTACTGCCTAAAAACTGACCCACTGTACTGCCCACTGACCCTTACACTGATAAATTTGGATACAATTAGGTGAATAGGAGCGCCCCCTAGTGGTGACATAATTTACCCATTTTCAGTTCAACTGCACTGCATTGCGATGGTAAATCCAGCTCCTTCTCTCCAGACACTATCTTCACAGCAGGGAAGCTGATAACCCTAAGTGCTCATACAGTTCAGATTATGCAATTATCATGTAAATATTTTACTGCAGGTTTATATAGTTACATAGTACAGTTGAGAAAAGACATATTTCCATCAGGGTTAAGGGAAGGGATGGGAAGATGTCTACAATGTATTCCATGTTCCATGCTCTTGCATGTGATGAAAGCTGCCCCAGCCTCTGTACAGACTATGCAGTGCTCATTACATTTACTTGTTGAAATCGGATGTAATGCTAAGTCCTTCATAAGGGAATACAAGGAATGATGGGCAGAATGTATGTGACTCAGTTTGAGGGCAAAGACAGGAAGTGTATAGTCCCTGCCCAATTCTTTGCTTCAGAGGAAGATTTTTGGCGAGTAGCTACAGAACAGAAAACAATCTCTACATTATTTTTGTATTCAACTCTGTCAGCGTCTTTATGGACCCAAGAGATACCATCCGCTGGCAGGGACAGCAGGACAGAGCCAGAACAGCAGGACATCCCTGGATAGGTATTGCTCTGGTTTTCAACAGCACAGAGCATTTCAGGAGATGTAAATACGGGACATTCCTTGTGCAACATCCCCCACTGGGGCCTAGCCTCTTCTAGGGGCCTGGAGACAGCCGGGGCCCGCATTACCTGAGTGGCTGGCGGTTGCTGCCTAGGCATGCTAGTGTCACGGTGCTTGGTATGGGGAACCGGAGGGCTGTCCTACAGCCTGGCAGGTCTCCAGCAGGGTGGTGTTGGCAAGAAATGATGAGGGAGAGGCTGCTATAGCGGTTCTCCCTGGGGCAACCCTTTGGGGTCTGGAGTATGAGTCTCTGTGTGGTGGACAGGGTGCCTGTGATGATGGTAGTTGTAGTAGCAGGGACCAGACGGAGGCAGAGGTTGAACAAAAATAACTTACAGTTTTTTATTGGAACCGACAGGAACAGTAGCAACGTGCCTTGACAAAATGGTAGAATGCTGGAGATGTAGTTGGAGGGAGCCACAGGATGGATCATCAGCCTGGATGCAATGGCAGGCTGGGAGATAGCTGTGTCCTGGAAGGATGCTTCAGCTTGTCCTGGGTTGCTTCAGATATCAACTTACATTAACATGGCACTTACATTGTTAATATACATAACATGCACTTACACTGTACTAGTACATAACATGCCTTAACTAGTACATATACTAACATGCACCTACATTGTATTATACATAACATGCACTTACACGTTATATACATAACATTGCCGATCATTTAAATCTATTATACCTGTCACATAACATGCTCATGATATACAACTGCACTAATGAACTAACATAGCACTTACATTGAGTTATACATAACTGCACTTACACTGTACTAAATAACATGCACTTAACATTGATTATACATTAACATGCACCGTGCACTAACACTTTGTACTATAAATATAACATGCACTTAATTCGCTAATACATAACATGCACAAATTGCTAACTAAACTGCACTACTACTTTTAAATGAACTAGCGTATACATAACATGCACGTACATTGTATTATACATAAACATGCACTTAATTGTATATACATAACATGCACTTACATTGTATTATACATAAATGCACATACATTGAATTATACATAACATGCACTTCATACATGCATTACAATTATACATATAACTACAGCCACTTACATGTACTATATATAAACATGCACTTACGCTGTACTATACATAACATGCACATACATGGTATTATAAATACATGCACTTACACTGAACTATACATAACATGCACTTACATTGTATTATACATAACATGCACTTACATTGTATAGACATAACATGCATATAAATTGTATTATACATAAACATGGCATACTTGTATAACATAACATGCACTTACACGTACTTATATAACTTTGCACTAAACTGTTATATACATAACATGCACTTAATGTATAACATTAACATGACTTACATTGTATTATACATAACATGCACTTAAAATTGTATATACATAACATACACTACATGGAACTGACATCTGGGAACAGACACACCTTACTGTTCACATTGAGGTCCAGTCCTTATTTCTGTTTGGTACATCTGTGTTGGTCGGGTCCACCCATCTTTTCTGGTAGTTCCTTACGTTATAGCCAATCAATGACTTATCACTGACAGAATTTATCTCATCTGAAGACTCCCACACTGCGCCCTAAAAAAATCAAAGATATCCAATATACTTGTTGACGGTCTCTGCATCCAAGTCTTTTACTGTATTTTACAAAAACTAAGATGAGAACATAAGTCAGGCCCCTGTGGAGAGTGTGAGAGGGTGCACATAAGCTTGGAGGTGCGATGTGTGTAACGGCAGCATGTCACACTAGTCACAAGTAAATTATGGCACACTTGTACACTGTACATTATGCCACCACGTATGTCCACTATATCTATGTCATCACTTATGTCACACTATGTCAACTATCACTATGTCACACTATGTCCACTATGTCACACATATGTCACTAGTTCCACTAGTACATTAGTCACATATGTACACTATGGTAACCTATGTACCACAGTAACTTATCACTAAACTTTCACATTATGTAACACTGTCACACTATGAGTCACACTATGTCACAACATTAACATATGTCACACTATGTCACATATCGCAAACACTATGTCACACTAGTGTCACATTATGCCCACTATGTACATATGTCACACTATGGTACATTATGTTCACATTATGAACATATGTCAATTAGTCACACTATGTCACATTAGGTCACACTTATGTCACACTGTTACACTATGTAACCCTATGGTCACTAGCACTATGGTACACTATGGATCACACTATGTCACACAGGCACTATGTCAATCACACTGGGATACTTGGCTGTAGCTGCGGTGTACAGGAGTTCAGGCTGATTCACACTCCTGACACATTTGTCTGTAATGTTGTTAACATGAGATCAGGTGTTTAGCAATGTTGGGTTTCCCATATGTCTCATCTTGTGATGAGGATGTGTTAGGAGGGAGGTCGCAGACAGAAGTTTACTAACTAATAGCAAAAAAAAACCAGGGAGAAAAAAGATGAATTCCTACCAATTATGTTACGGCTGTTAATATTTATAACTAACAACAAATGCAGGAGGAGGGAATATGGATAAGGGTACAGTCACACAACGTTATTAAGGAACATTCGGGCAGATGACACAGATAAGCCACCAGCTATCCGCATGACTGATCCATAGACAACCGTAAACCCACTTATAAAGACGAAATCAGAATAAAACCCTAAGACGAACATCTCAGGAAATCAGAGGGTCAGGAAGTTACAGAAAATGGACAATGCCCTGAAGCTTCTGCAAACTGGTACACAAAGGCTGAAGCGATAAAGTCCTGATCTCAACCTATGGGGAACGATGCAGCTAAATGGGCATCCATCCTGCGCTCCGCGGAGTGTAGATCTGGGAGCGTCCCAGTGAGGTTAGCTGTACCATATGAGAACATGAGCCAAGGAAGCACCTGCTATCACCAGCGGCTGCAGATCTTCACTTTCATGGGAGGGAGAAGAAGGGCATCGCTTGTTAACGAGCCTCCAGTGGATTAAGTCTTCAACTCTGACGTTACTTAGAATGGAGGCAAAAACTGGTGTGCATGGTAGCCCTGTAGGATACAGTGACTAAAGATGTGCATAGGACATATTGAATGGCACATCCAAATGATGTGCAGAGCGTTTCTGTCAGTACAGCCTGCATTTTGTCACATGACACGACTTGTAGGTGTAACCTGACCCCAAATAACCTGAGACCACCGGACTGTTGGGGTGTATGAAGGGCTGTTACATGTGGTGCAGTTGTGGCTCAGAGGGATGCAGCGTGTGCGTGGCAGGAAACTGACTATGAGAAGTCATGATCTCTTATGGAGTAAGTTTCTCTCTGGCCCCGCCAGACTTCTTTGCTGACCGGGAGTGTGCACTTGTTGATCTTATTTTTTGTCTGGAGAAAGAAATATTTGTATTACAGGGGACCCATGGAGCCCTGCACAAGACTTTCGCTTATGTAGTAACTGCCGGGAACAGGAGGGACATTGATACTTCCAGACTTCATTCAGTTGTTGCGCCGGTAAACGAGAGCAGCAATGAACTCTGGCCATTTGTGACAGGGAATATTTCCCCTACACGAGCTCAGCACTCTTTATTTAACATGAAGGGTTAACTTGATTAATCTTTTGTGTATTGTTTAGATGACATAATTTCGGACTTCTCATGTCTGTACTCTTCAGTGAAAGTCAGGCATTTTCCAGCTATAGTAGTATCGATTCCAGACAAAGGCGGACGCCTGACGTTAGAGTGACAGGTGCTGTCTGAGAAGTTGTTTACACTTTAGAACATAGAATATGATGGAGACTCTATGGGAAAAGTCTATGGGAAAACACTTATTCAATTGTGTCTGTGCATAATTTAACCTCTCCTCCTAGAAGAAAGTAGTATAAGGAGAACAGTCCCAGTCCCTGGTGTCCTGCAGTAGGGGCGCGAGCTAGTAGAGACTACGCCAGTCACTGAGACCAACAGAAGAAGAGACTGGTGAAAGCATAACCACCTTCCCTTATAATCAGGCATTTTCTTAAATAAACCCACATAAAACAACCATTATCCCCATACCTGTAATGAAATAATTGCCCCTGGGCATCATGTTGGGTGGTGGGGAAAACGGGTCCAAAGCTTATATTCAATATTTGATATAAATTATAAATTCGTTTATAAAACTCGGAAAATCTCAGCATCAGACACATTTTAATGTAATCTCCAAAGCGAAGAAAAAACGGCTTTTATGCCACTATGGCCATCCGGAACTCCCAGGATGACAGTCGGGCAGACGGGACAGACATCCTTCCTCCTCCATTCTTTCCGCTCGATCTGTGACTTCAGGACATAAACATAGAAAATATTAACCGTACAACAAAAACGTGTAATTGGAGGGGGGGGATCTCTCATGGTGCCGCAGATCAAAGAGGGAAAGGAGGGAGTAGTGACAGCCCCTTATAAAACCAGGAAGGAAACAGGAAAGAAGAAGGAGAGGGGAGGGGAAAACACTCGCAAACACCCGCCTCAATTAAAGTGCCAAGTTATCCCTGTAGTGCGAGGACTAAACTAGAAGCAGCATTCAACCAGTCCAGGCGCACCTTCCCTTAATTGGTCAGGAGTCCACCACGATCATGGACCTGGATTCTGAAAAAGTGAGGGACATTAGTTCAGCATTAACCCTTCTCTGCCGGGAGGAGATGCAGGAGTCAGCTCTGTGATTTGCGGTATTGCTTTGCAACATACATCTTTTCAGTAAAAGAAGAAACCTTGGGATAATTGGGGTGCACCGCACTACCATCCTCCCAGAAGGAGCGCGAGAGCAAACATGTGGTGGGACACCTCGAAGGTTTGCTGGCAGAACAGCGTGGAGGGTCACCCCAAACCGGGCACCACACAGTGGGGTTGGATGTATATTCTTTAAATAGTTGATTACATATCATTTCACTTCACAAGGCTTTAGTACCCTATTTACTCACACCTAATTATTGCTAACCGAGGACGGAACCCTACAACAGAAGATTCATCCCAACACAATAATGGATTTGGCTATAGTGGTTGATGCTGTCCAATGAATACAAAATGTTATAGAGCAGGAGGAGATGTGTAATTGCTAAATCGGGTGCAACATTTATAGGCCCGTTTGTCGCGATCACCCATCCGATCTCCGACGAGGATTGAAGATGCCCCCATGGGGTTCTGGGACTAGGAATTCTGTATTTTGGGAGCGCTTAGTGATTTTACTCTTGAGATTTACTGTATGCCCTTAAATTCAATTTTTGCCAACACAAGTAACAGCTTAATAAGATACTTTATTTACTGCTCCGACGACCCGGATGGTCATTGGCCTCCGGATGTGCCATCAGAACTGGACATAAAACCGCGTTTGAAGTGTCTGTATACAGCGAGCAAGAGTAATGTTATCCACAGCTTCTCTTCCACGGAAGGTTCCTGCTCTGCTCCTTTCATCCTTTGACCTCTGTGTTCCTGTGCTTCAAAGAGGCTCAAGCAAGTTAGTGTAGCGGCTGATGCGAGCTGAGAACTTCAGGAGGTCTTTCATGTCTGATGGACTTGTTCCTGCAGACCCTCAGGCTTACAGAATATCTATGTATCGTGATAGATGTCACTTGACTGATGGTCAGATTCGTATTATCCACCATCAGTCAGAATATGAAATTAACAGACCTTGCTTAGGATTTGCATTGATGACAAGTGGGGATCGTGGCACAACTGAAAACCCCGTGATCAGCAGTTGGACCATTAAAAAGTGGCAAACAATCTTAGGAATTGTAATGCGAGAATCTGTGCAAATGTTATGTGTGTGTTAGTAGCAGAAGGACAGGGACAGTGCTAAAGTATTATATTCCAGGATGGGGCGGACTTGGCTTGTAGTGTATTTATTGTATCTGTAACGTGGAGCTTGTCTCTAACGTGGGTGTAACATTCCACGGACACTATGTGACAGAGGATTACCCCCCGGGATCAGTAATTAAAGTTTGCACTTGTATATATAGATCCAGCCTCCCAGGACTTGGTATCTTCTTAATTTGTTAGAAATGAACCTCCTTCCTTCTAAAATCAACCTTTACAATTATGGCTAATTGGGGGAGTATAAAGGGGTTGGCGTGGGGCCTTACCAGGAGCCCCTCAGGCTGTCACAATAAGCGAGAACTAAGAGGAATATTTCCTTTTGGCATTAGCTATTAATACTTTCTAATGGATCTTTAGAAGACAACAATGATTCCATTATCTGTAGATTTTTAATCTCCGCTTGTGAATCTTCATCGACTACAAATGCTTTTTAATCGTTGTAATTGAACATAGTGGGGCAGATTTACTACCCCGGTCCATTCGCGATCCAGCGGTGCATTCGTGTGAGGATGGATTCGGGCTCGGCTGGGATTCACTAAGGCAGTTCCCCCACCGATGTCCAACCAGGTGTCGCTGCTGCGCTGATTCGTCGGAGTGCATGAAATCCGTTTGTTTTTTATTCTACGGCAAAAAACTCCCCCCCAGATTTCGGCGCGTGCATGCCGGCGCGGACGGGATGTGACAAATCCGATCCGGTGCCGCCAAATCCTGAGGCAATATTCAGGGAAAATCGGAGCAAATCGGAAAATATTCGGATAACCGTCGAGAAAAAAACGCGATTCGGGCCCTTAGTAAATGACCCCCAGTGATCCCGTTCCTTCTCTCTTAGACCCCTACATCTCAGGACACAGGTTGTCACTAAAATGTTTTATTATCCGGGGGAGCGTGAATGTTACCGGGGATTGCATCGTTTATTTATATGACTTTTTAATTAAGAGCTTGCAAGTTCATGAACATATAATCAAGTGCACGAGCTCCAGAGCTGTAATTTACTCCGTGTTATTATGGGGGTGGGAGCTGAAGTTTCAATACACAACTTGATGCATTGACCCTCGGTAACAAACTATTGTGTCTATCTACACGACGAATCCTTATTCCGGCAGATAGATAGCAATTACCCGGGATGGTGTTAGTGCCACAGCCAGGAATGGAAATTCGGGGATGGCTACACGTGATAGAGACATAGTAACAATGGTCCTCGGCGATTTGCTGAGGTTATTTTCGGCTTGTTTGTTACTGTGTTTCTTTATAGGTCTATTGTAGATGTGGACAATTGTAACGTTTTAAACTGAAATCACTTGGGTCTTGGGGTTGGATCACGGTCACATTGCAGGTCAGGACCTTCAGAAAAGAACAAGTGTTATTGAATGGAAGATTTACCATTTTCTCTCATGGTTTGGTTACTAATAGCGATCCTAAATACTGTCCCAAATGTGAACGTGCCTGAGGCTGGATTTACCAAGATTTATATGGGTTTACAGATCCAAATGATTTATATACAGAATACAGAATAACAATGTGATCAGTGAGGAATCCGACTTCTGCCATCATAGAGGACGGGTCCTGTCAGTACTAGGTTATAGTATAGGTGGTTTGGGCAAGTAGCGGGGGACCCAAGGTCACCCAAATTTTTTGGCCATCACCAAATTTATTCTGTGAAGGACCTTCCCCATGAAATCCTCGTACATCTGTTCTGCTCTCAGCGCATATGAAGTCCAAACATCCTATAACTGCAGACTGAAAATCATGAAGAAGCGGACACGTCCTCCATTCCCCAAGAAGCTTCGAGCACCAGATGTAGGAAGTGACACCAGACTTGTAGGGGTAATAATATTCATACAGCAACGGTTGGTCCTAATCCTCCCCTGGGTCCTGTACTCAATGGTTGATGGAGTGGAAGGTCCAGCATGAGGATTTCCAATCTTCCCTTAGTATGCATGGGAGCAAGCAGGACACATACTGGACTGCCACCCATCAATAAGAGAGAATGGGATCCCGGTTTGTGATGGGTGAATCAGGGATAACCATCAGACCTAGTACAACCCCTTTTAAGACCCTTGCTCTATTCAAAGACTCATTCTGGAACCCTTTTCCCCTAATCTCAATGGTCACAGGCAGAACCCCCAGCACTCAAAACTAATTCTGGATCATTCATATGCAACATGAGATATGGATTCTCAGGGAGGATTTATCTCTGGTGGATGATGTCGGATCTCATCCCTCAGACCCTCCCCCTTCCGGCGGTTCTAGCATAACACTAGTGAGTTGGAAAGCCTAAAACATTATATGGTCATCCATAAAGGAGTCTACCAACTCCCCAAACATTAGTGATGAGTGATGAGCAGAAGCAGGTTTGGACCCCAAACCCGGACCCCAAGCAGTAACATTGACTGCGGGTGTTAATGGCTAAATCTGTGGCAAAGTTTCTGCATTTAAACCACAGCGGCCGCACTAACAGGCTACACTAGACATTTTGGTTGTGGTTGTCTCCCTGTTGAACGATCCAAAGAGCGGATAACCAAAACATGCAGTTCAGGTTCCATCACCAAAATTATGACCGTTTGCAGTGTATTTTAGAAGTTGCAACTGATTTAAAGATAAAATTATATTTCTGTCCATTGTGGGGGAATTACCATTTTAATTGCATGCTAATGAGCGAGGGCGGCATCACTGGGTTCGCACCCTTAGTATTCCTTCCTGGACTTCCACCCTCACCATCACATAGCAGGAGGTTTATCTTCTGAGAAGCTTTGGAAGAGCTGTGAAAGAAGAGGGAAGGGATTTAGCTGGGAATAGCAATATTCCAGGTGCTGAGGGAAGGCTGAGGGAAGGATGGACCAATGACCTCATTAGCATATGGATTACACTGGGAAGATCTTGGAAATTGCATAAATAAAAGTAATTTATTACATCACTGTGGCGGGCAGCAGGTTGGTGGGGAAATGGTCCAGATGACCCTATAGAGGTATAGGCTCAAATATCCAACATCTACAGGGTCATCTGGATTTCAGGACGTTAGTTTTTAGCTGCTCTTTAGTTCATGTAGAATTTCTACCTTCTTAATCATTACACATGCATGCTCAGCTAAGGGCAGTGCGGTGAGATAGCAGTCACTTACATTTACTTAATATAACAAATCTAACAAAGTGAAGTTTTGGTGGAATTTGTTTTGGACTTTTTGTATTGCGAGCGCTCTACCACATTCAAGGAGATATTAATTGTGAATGTATAAGATTGGTTTAACTATAGGGTAATTACAAACTTTGTTTAAATATTTGGCATCTATTGAAGCGTCCAGGCAGCTTTTATGACATCCTGGAGCTTTAACAGCCTGATAACCTCTGAACTGAAGACTGGTCTGTTCAGACCCCAAAGGACATTTGGTCTCCCTACCCCCCCTCTTCTGCATCAGGATTTGGAAACAAAAGACTGTTTAAATATTCCTGGACTCTCCCCCCTCATTAAAACTTTGCCCAATCCTGAATGACCCTCTGGACTAATTAATGAATGGGAGGTTCTGAAATCTGAACCAAACTGAAAAGTTATAAAACAATATGAAATCCAAGAATTGGTGTTCACATTTTGGGGGCTGCTTGACAAGCTGAGTGTGTCCCTTATTTCTCCCACCTCCAGGGATCAGGATTTACTTTAAATTGTAAGTTTCTGTTATTTTTCTCCCTTTTTATTTTATAACTGTTTTGCCGTGTTGTGTGTCATTTTATTCTGTAATTCTTTTGTTTTTAATATCTTTTTATGCACTGATCAACTTTTTGTAATTAAAGCTTTTCACTTTAATTTTGGTCCCTGTATGCTCTGCGAACTCATAGCCTTGTGAAGTGTGGTTAGCTGTGTGACTGCTGGAGTGCTGAGTGTGATAAGCTGACTGCTTGAGAGCAAGAGTTGATGTAGAGTGGGATACTTATTGGTCCCAGTATAAATGCAATAAGTGGTGGCAGCGGGTCTGGTTCTGGTGCTGGAGCTGTATGAGGTGTGATTTAGGCTCAATTTGTGTCCTGAGTGAAAGGTGAGCGCAAGTTTGAGTAGGCTAAATTAACCCGTACAGTTGCACCCCACGTCACGTGACGAGGCGGCGGCGTCCTTCGCCGTGACAATACATAACATGCACTTACACTGAACTATACATAACATGCACTTACA
>WNYA01003427.1:0-25583 GCA_019512145.1 Engystomops pustulosus | reverse complement strand
ACAGTCTTTATTTATCTGGTGCACCCTGCACTGCTCATGAAGTGTCACCAACTTTATTTTGGTGCACCTTTAACATAGAGTGTGCAATACAATTCTGTCACGTCGTAGTAATCAATGTGATGCATAGTCCAACTATGCACCAGAATGCCCCCTTACATGCAGAAATTTGTGGTGTGGTGGACACTGTGCAGCCATGACACAATATTGGAGAAGACACTTTATAAATAAATGTGCACAAAGTTTGTACAGACAGAAAACAGGTGCAAGCGCTTTAATAAATGGGGGCCCATGTGTGAACGCACCCTCAGGGTTAATGTTTTAAAGGAAGCATTGATGGGATGATAGCAAGGACATAGTTGGGAAACAAGGCCATCTGCCAATATATTTAGGTGGTTGAATGTGGGGGGAGGGAAAGAAAGCAAAGGGTTAACTGAACACACAGCGGCTTGACTCCTACCACACTGTCCTCTAGAACCTCCTCACATAGGGTCACAGGATCATCATACATCTCACGGAGGTGACAAGTTCAGCACATGTTGCTTCCTGTCTGCGTCCAGCCTATAGAGATGATCCTCCGTGCATCTGATAATACTGCGGCCCGACCCCCGAGCAGTGCTGGTGGCTGTGAGGTTTGCATGGCTGTGGCCCCTATGGGAACTCGGTGCAAAACTCCAACACAGGCACTAATGATGCAGAGAGTCACTGCTCTCTGCATCATTATTATATTCCTGGGACACATCTCCCCCCCCCCCCTCAAGTGGGCCTTGGTGCCAGCCATGGCTGTGTGTTACAACAAGTCATGGACCTGTAAAACATCACATGACCTTGGACATGTTTTTATCCACAGGAAGAAGACAATGAAGCTTCCTATAGAACGAGGTCAAACAGAGATCTAGAAAAATGAAAATTGATTCAGAGAGTATATTGGAAAGTTTTAGAACTTTTACTTACAAAAACAATATCAATTATTTTCTGAAAGTTGACAACCACTTTAATGTTTAGCTTGCTTGCTTATCTCTCTGGCCATTTACATTTAATTTAATTCATTTGTCATATGTAAATATTTCTTCAATCGGATGTTATTAAAAAAAATGTTCCTGAATGAAGATTATTTCTCATACATGTAGTGATGTTGTCCCCTAGAAACGAAATAGATTCCTCGGTTAAGACCACCTCAAATTTTGGCAGCAGTGGCCAGCCATGTACTATTGTGCCCTGCCTGACCACCTGGCTTCAGCGATCATTACCACAGGACAGCTGTAGGACGTGCAGTAACTCCCAGACATTTCATATACAAACACCCTTTGTGTCTACCTGCAATCACTCCAGCAGAGGTGGCCGTATCCTAGGACACACTCTTGTTTCTAAGGGACCACAGCGCTACATTTATGAGAAATTATCTTCACACAGGTACATTTTTTTAATAACATCTAATTGAAGAAATGCATATAGATGGAAGATTAATGAAATTGAATGTGAATGCAGAGACGAGAATACCCCTTTAATGAAGCATATTACAGAGTTTATTATTTACTATAATTTGCATGACTCATATATGATAAAAAAAATTCTCAAAAAATTGCTTCAAATGTTTGTTTCTACATGCCCTAGGAAACATTCAACCCATGGCATGATTCTACCTCATGCCGCATATACTACAGTATATGCCGAGTTTTTCAGCACAAAAAAATGTGCTGAAAAACCCAAACTTGGCTTATACTCAAGTAAAAAAAAAAAGAAAGTCAATGCTCACCTCTCAGACACCCCTGCAGATCTTCTCTACTTCACTTCAGCAGCAGCAGGTCCTTGTGATGCTCTGGCGCAAACGCTGTGACGTCAGTCGCTGCTGACATCAAAGTGACAAGAACCTGCTGTTGCCTGACCAAAAAATGTGCTGAAAAACCCAAACTTGTCTTATACTCAAGTAAAAAAAAAAGGTCAATACTCACCTTTGCGACACCCCTGCAGGTCTTCTCTTGTTCACTCCAGCAGCAGCAGGTCCTTGTAATGCTCCAGCGCAAACGCTGTGACTTCAGCCGCTGCTGACATCAAAGTGACAAGGACCTGCTGCTGCCTGACCGAAGAAGAGAAGACTTGCGCGGTCAAGGTGAGTATTGACTTTCTTTTTTTTATGAATTGGGAAAACTGGGGCTGGCTATAGACTTGGGCAGGGGCTGGCTATATTGGAAGAATACTGGCTGGCTATATACATGGATAGGGGACTGGCTATAAACTGGCAGAGGGCTGGCTATAAACTGGGGAAGGGGGCTGGCTATATCCGGTTGGAATGCTGGCTGGCTATACACTGGGAGCAGGGGCTGGATGGCTTTATATTGAGGGCAGGGGCTGGAGGTATATATACTAGGGGGGAAGGTGACTGACTAGCTATATACTGGCTGTGACCAATGCATTTTCCACCCTAGGCTTATACTCAAGTCAAATACTCATGAACGAAGTATTTGATCCCCTACCAACAACCAAGACTTCTTGCTCTCAGCGCTGTTCATTTTTCATTAAGAAGCTCCTCCTACACCCATTTACTGTATTAAATGTTATTGTTTTAACTTGTTTCCTGTATAAAAGATACCTGTCCAAACACTCAATCATTCACACTTCAACTTTTCCACCACGGGCTAGACCAAATAGCTGTCTACAGACACCAGGGACAAAATTGTAGACCAGCACAAAGCTGTGATGGGCTACAGGATAGTAGGCAAGCAGCTTGGTGAGAAGACAACAACTGTTGGCACAATTATTAGGAAATAGATGAAACACTAGATGACTGCCAATCTTCCTTGTTTTGGGGCTCCATACAAGGTTCTCATCTTGTGAGGCAGGGGTTATTCTGAGAAAGTTTAGTTGGGAACATATGGGCTTATTTAATAAGGGTCCGTGGATCACATTGCCGTCTGACTTCCCTACATTTTCCGGGATTGCAGGGCTGTGACAGCTATTTAGCACGGGATTGTGTCACACGCAAACGGATTTTGGCACAGCTGCGTCGGCTTTCATGCGACAGAAATCTGGGGGCGGGCCATCGGACGATCCGACTGATTGTGACACAGAGCGGGATTTAAGATTCAAATTGTGTCATAAGATCAAGCACTTACATGCAACGGGAAGAAGATGGTGAACTACGGCGGACCTGAGCAGGGAAGCGACACATGCAGGATATCGGGAGCACGATCTTGAGAATTGCGGCAGATGTGCATTCCGGTCAGACAATGCACTTTCGGGGATAGTGCAGGACGGGTAAGTAAATGTGCCCCATAGTCTCAAAGATTACTGTAATAACACACTATGCCATCATGGATTAAAATCATGCATCACTTGCAAGGTCACCCTACTCATGCCAGCACATGTCCAGGCCCATTTGAAGTTCCTCACTGACCATCTGCATGATCCAGAGGAGGCATGGGAGAAGATCATGTGGTCAGATGAGACCCCAATGCAACTTTTTAGCATCAACTCCACTTGCTAGGTTGGGTGGAAGGAGAAGGATGAATAAAACTCTAGGAACACCATCCCAAACATGAAGCATGGGGGTTGAAACATCATACTTTGGGGGTGGTTGTCTGCAAATGGGGGAGGAAGACTGCACACTATTGAAGGGAGGATGGGTGGTGCCATGCAAGATTTTGGACAAAAACCTCCTTCTCTCACTAAGACCATTGAAAATGGGTCATGGTTGGGTCCTCCAGTATGACAATGACCCAAAACACATAGCCAGGGCAACTAAGGAGAGGCTCTGTAGGAAGCATTTCAAGGTCCTGGAGAGGACCATTCTCCAGAGCTGAAAGCAATCAGAATTCTTTACAGGAAGCAGAAACTCAATATTGCCGAGTGACAGCCTCGAAACCTGAAACATCTGGAGAAGATCTGGGCCACAATGCTTGCTTCAGTGTGTGCAAACTTGGTTAAAAAAATACAGGAAAATATAAGCGTTATATTACGCTATATTACTTACGTTCTGTTTATTTATGGTATCAAATATTTATTTGATGCAATAAATTGCTAATTACACTGTGTTCCAAATTATTATGCAATTAATATTTTTTATATTTTTCAAAATTACCTATATGAATTGCAGTCATCGTAATCGTGGCAACCGAGGTCAAGGTACCTTAGCGGAATACAGTCTCGTGGTCAGGTCTAGGCACAGGGTCAGGGCAGTCTGCAGAGATGCAACGTCAAGTCCAATCAGCAACAGGAGGTCCAGGCAGATGGGAACAGGAACACAGGCACACAGGAATGCAGGAACACAGGAACGCAGGACACGGGAACTCAGGAGCAGGAATGTAGGATACACGGGAACACACAAACCTCTGAAGGACCTTGCATCTTGTTGTTAGGAGGACGTTGGAGGCACCAGCAGCCTCAAAAACTTGTCTGCTGCTATGACAAGGCTTTTTTGCAGCTGCTCTTTTAACCCCTTAAGGACCTGGCCCTTTTTTGTTTTTTCAATTCCATTTTTCCCTCCCCACCTTCAAAAATCTATAACTATAACTTTATTTTTACATGTAAAGAGCTCTGTGGTGGCTTGTTTTCTGCATAACAAACTGCACCTCATAGTGATGGTATTCAGTGGGCTTGGATTTTACGGCTTTCACTATGGGTCTCAAATGACATGTCTACTTTATTCTTTGGGTAAGTGTGATGACGGGGATAACTTTGTATAAATTTGTATAGATTTTATAATGTTATCATACATTTACAAAAATTAAAACCTCCTGTACAAAATTTTTTTGATTTTGCCATTTTCTGGTGCCAATAACTTTTTCATACTTTGGTGTATGGAGCTGTAGGTGGTGTCATTTTGTGCGACTTTTGATGTAATTTACAATGCTACCATATATCGGACTGTACAACCATTTGATCACTTTTCTTTGAATTTTTAATATTTTTAAAAATTGCAAAAAAGAGAGTTTGGCGCTATTTTCCATTACAGGGTTAAACGCATTAAAAAAAGTTATTATATTTTAATAGATCGGGCATTTTCAGAAGCGGCAATACCTAATGTGTTTATGATTTTTACTGTTTATTTATATTTATATCAGTTATAGGTAAAGGGGGTTGATTAGAATTTTTGGGGTTTTTTATTAGAATTTTTTTTAAAAACTTCTTTTTTTTTTTTAACTGTTTTTCAGACCCCTGGGGTACATTAACCCTAGGTTGTCTGATCAATCCTACCATATATTGCTATACTACAGTATGGCAATATATGAGGATTTTCCACCTCATTCATTACAATGGGCAAATTGCACATTGTAATGAATGGGTTAAAACAAGACAGCCTCAAATCTTCGTAAGACAACCAGATGCCACTCCCTGATGTTGTCACGGGGAGCAACAATCTTCACCAAGATGGCGGCGCCCATGTAGGCGATCAATGGGAAAACACCTGCAATGGGTGCTAGGGTGTAACCGGTAAGTCTTTGTTGCAATATGCAGCAAAGACTTACCGGCTATGGAGAGGACTAAGCCTGTGAGCCCTTCCCATGCACCCGACGCTCGCCATAATAGTATGGGAAGGTTTTAACCTGATGTAATTGTCTGTTGGAAAGAGTCCTCAATTTTCCCTTATCAGAACGCACATGTGTATGCTGTGAATAAGCTACATATATATTGTCAGGATCTGGGGTTCCGGGGTTGCTTGGTATATATATATATATATATATATATGATTTTATCATAATGTATAACACTTTAATCATTTCAAATGTGTCATCCATTTCTTTTGCAGACAGCACTTCCATCCTACACTGAGGCAACTAAACTGGAGTCCAAAGATTTACCCCCACCATACTCTGTTGTTTAAAGCTCTGCATTTTGGTTTAAAGCTTCCTTTCATCTTCTAATTGGTACAGAGAGAGTCATGGAATGATCCATTCACTGAAAACAAACAAGCATAAAAGACAGCAGGGTTATGTATTAACTGTTTTTGTTAAAGAAAAGAAAGAAATACATTGAAGAACAAGGAGAAATTGAAAATTGATCTGAAGATGAAGTCACAATATAAAACAAATGCAAGTTATTAATGGATGTGATTATATGTGCAGCCTGTCAGTTCCAAAATGGTTCACATAACAATGAGGTCAGGTCCAGTGGATAAGCTTTACCAAAATCCATCTCACATTATGTATCAATGTATTTAGCATTTGTTACCTATCCAGTAGATAAGTGATCAATGATGGAATGTCCCTTTTTGCTTCATTTACTTAAAACAAGATGCTTTACTCTTAAGGAGACGGGATTGTCAGACTATATAATATTCTTATATTTCTCATTTGTACAGGTAGTTTTACAACTGAGAATTTTAATCTTCAACAATTTTTGCAACAATTGTTATTTTAGCTTACACTTTCCTTAGCTTACAAAATTTTCCTTAAAAAAATTATTGCTAATAATGTAAAACAATATTGCAATTTCTTTTCTGTCTTCTTACTATTGACCCTATGGTATTTCTCTATTGTGTATAAACATTTTTTTCTCAGTCACATGCATTTCCTTGTTTTTTGTTATCTTGCTAGTCATCTCTGACGACCAGTCATGGGTGAACATTATGTTGGGTAAATTATGGATAATTATACAGATTACAAATATAGAAAATTATATTGTAATATTATTTACTTTACTGGAGATCTTTATATAGAAATGTGTAGTCCACTATAAAATTTTATACAACATTTTTCAAACTTCAAAGTACCCCTAGGGGTTAAATCTTGAAACTGAGCATTCACAAGGAAGATGTTCCAATGTTAACAAAAGTGTGCTTCATTAGACATTTTGGACTTTGAGGCAGAGCGTGTGGTATATGTTCCTCACCGGTTTCCCCGGAATATCATAACACCTTTGATGCAGATATCCCCCCATACCTTTGGGGGGCCGCTGGGGCTGAGGCCTGTTTGAGCCGACCGCCGCCTTGACATGATAGACTTTGCCTTAAAGTTTCTTATATCTACTCAGGATAACAAAATGACACATTCTCTACTTCATTGCTATTAACAAAAATACAGCATCTCAAAGATATAAGTCCAACCTTCTTTATCATTCCTGCTGTAGAGCTGACAGTGTAAAAGTCTGTCAGCCTCTATCTGCCATGCCCATGTGTAATAGGCATTTCATACATCTCACCATCTCTGATCTGTCTCATCTCTTTCTAAGTGTCAGTGTTAGAGATGGACGAATTTATCAAAATTCGATTCAACCCGAATCGAATCACAGCATGTGACGTAACGGTACGTCACATGCCGGGTGCGGGTGCATGGTGAGGGCTCACGGGCTGAGCCCTCTCCATAGCCGGTAAATCTTTGCTGCATATTGCAACAAACACTTACCGGTTACACCCTAGCAGCGATTGCGGGTGTTTTCCCGTTGATCGCCTACATGGGCGCCATCATCTTGGTGACGATTGTTGCTCCCTGTTACGTGTTAAACCGCACATCTGCACCGGCAAAGCTTCCAAAGGCCCGAGGCTGCCTCAGTGATCAGCACATTGTAATGAATGAGGGAAATCCTCATATACTGCCTTACTGTAGATGATAGGATTGTTCAGACAACCTAGGGTTAAAGTACCCTAAAAAAAGTTTTTTTTAAAAAAATTATAATTAAAAAACCAAAAAATTTAAATCACTCCCCTTTCCCTAGAACTGATATAAAAATAAACAGTAAAAATCATAAACACATAAGCTATCGCTGTGTCCGATAATGCCTGATCTATCAAGATATAATAACAGTTTTCCACTGTGTTTAACCCCTAACGGAAAATAGCGTCCAAAGTTGAAAATGTCACTTTTTTGTCATTTTGAAAAATTTTAAGATTTCAATAAAAAGTGATCAAAAGTTCGTACAGTCTTTAAAATGATAGCATTGAAAACGTCTTAAAAAGTCGCAAAAAATGACACAAACCACAGCGCCGTACACCAAAGTATAAAAAAGTTATTGGCACCACAAGAGAGCAAAATTATTTATTTCTTTTTTTTGTACAGGAGGTTTTAATTTTTTACAATGTATGAAAACATTATAAAACCTATACAAATTTGGTATCCCTTCCGCCAAACAGTAAGGAAGACTACTGGCATACAGTGAGGAACACTACTGCCATATATTGAGGAACTCTACAGCCAAACAGTGAGGAATACTACCCCCATACAGTGAGGAACACTACCCCCATACAGTGAGGAACACTACCGCCATACAGTGAGAAACGCTACCCCCATATAGTGAGAAACACTACCGCCGTGCAGTGAGGAACACTACCACCATACAGTGAGGAACACTACCGCCATACAGTGAGGGACACTACCGCCATACAGTGAGAAACACTACCGCCATGCAGTGAGGAACACTACCACCATACAGTGAGGAACACTACCGCCATACAGTGAGGAACACTACCCCCATACAGTGAGGGAACAATACCGCCATACAGTGAGAAACACTACCGCCATACAGTGAGAAACACTACCGCCATGCAGTGAGGAACACTACCACCATACAGTGAGGAACACTACCGCCATACAGTGAGGGACACTACCCCCATACAGTGAGGAATACTTCCACCATACAGTAAGGAACACTACCACCATACAGTGAGGGACACTACCACCATACAGTGAGGAACACTACCCCCATACAGTGAGGAACGCTACCCCCATACAGTGAGGAACACTACCGCCATACAGTGAAAAACACTACCGCCACACAGTGAGGAACACTTTCACCATACAGTGAGGAACACTACCACCATACAGTGAGGAACACTACCGCCATACAGTGAGGAACACTACCCCCATACAGTGAGGAACGCTACCCCCATACAGTGAGGAACACTACCGCCATACAGTGAAAAACACTACCGCTACACAGTGAGGAACACTACCACCATACAGTGAGGAACACTACCACCATACAGTGAGGAACACTACCGCCATACAGTGAAAAACACTACCGCCACACAGTGAGGAACACTACCGCCACACAGTGAGGAACACTACCCACATACAGTGAAGAATACAGCCATACAGTGAGGAACACTACCGCCATATAGTGAGGAAATCTACCCCCATACAGTGAGGGACACTTCCCCCATACAGTGAGGAATACTACCCCCATACAGTGAGGAACACTACCACCATATAGTGAGGATTACAGCCATACAGTGAGGGACACTACCCCAATACAGTGAGGAACACTACCGCCATACAGTGAGGAACGCTACCACCATACAGTGAACTACCAAGGACATTAGGAGCAGAGAAAGCTGTTGTATGGTAATATATAGTAGGATCAATCATACACCCTAGGGTTAAAGTACCCTTGGAGGTCTGAAAAATAGAAAAATTTAAAAAGTGAAAAAAAAAAGTAAAAATTTCAAATAACCTTTCAAAACGACACTTTTTGCTATTTTGCAACACATAGTAAATTTAATAAAAAGTAATCAAAAGGTTGTACAGTCCCCAAAATGGTAGCAAAGAAAATGTCAGCTCATGCCACAAAAATGTTTTGTGGCACAGATGGGTTTAAATTATTGAAACCTTATAAACCTATATAAAACCTTTATAAATTTAGTATCCCTGTGATTCTACCGACCCAACGAATGAAGAAAACATCTCACTTGGGGAGTACAGGGAAAGTTATAAAAACCAAGTCCACAAAAAAACAGTGCAAAAGCATTTTTTTTCCAATTTCACTGCATTTGGAATTTTTTCCCACTTCCCAGAACATGGCATATTAAATACCATCACTACGAAGTCCGCACACAGCTCTTTACATGGAAAAAGGTGGAGAGTGAAAAATGGAAACGAAAAATGACCTGGTGATTAAGGGGTTAAAGGTGCATATACAATTAATTATTCAAACCCCTAAAGTAATAATACAGTTAGTTGGCTGTGTTGCTCCAGTGTGTACCATAACTGGCTTTTACAGGGATCCCCACAGTTATAGATTCATTGTGTAGGTGGAAAGGGGGGGGGGGGTCTACAGCTACTGGACATCACTGCTTTAAGATTATCTCCAGGTTGAGATCCAGGATTGGTAAAAGATGGGGAAAAGCTGGACATTAATGTCATACTCAAACTTATATTACAAAATAATAACACAAACAAATTAGATAACTTTTATATGCCTATGGATAAGGCTCCCTAGTGCCATCTTATTAATATATAATTTCATTGTAAGACAATATAGTGGCATAAATAAGCATTATGTGACATCTAGCTCCAAGGTAATAGCTTGTATAGAATAATGAGTTATTAATAAGAAGTGGTAATATGCAGCATCATCTGCTAAGCACAGCATTATATGTATTATTTAGTTTCAGGATACTACAGTATATCGTGTTTTGCTCTGCCATTAAGACAGGACCGTTCACTTTTAGCACCTTTTTTTCAGCACTTTATTTTTTCAGCGTAGCTTGCTTACGAGAGTTACACTGGAGATGGCAGAGTCCTAGATAGGGAGGAGGAAATGTAAAAATCTACACAATGATTAAAGCAACTGGTTTAACTGCTGCGCAGAAAGGGAGTCTTGTATGCTACATATACACAGAACATAAGAACAGTTTCTGTTTTGTTTGGATTGTCGAATAAAAGTAAAGTACTACACTACAGCCATTCAGTAGTATAAAGTGTTTCCGAAATACTAATTTAACTCCCTATGTGCCATAACTCCAGACACTTTATATAATCCGACTTTAAGGCTGGCAGTGGGTTATTACGCTATACGACAGTAGCAATGAATTGTGGGGCATTAAGCCATGGAGATACTTTGTGTGTAAAGCCTGGCGTTAGCCCTGTAGCTGAACAGAGACCTTTATGTCTTCTCAACAGATACAGGCCTTCTTTTATAAGTCACACTGAAAGGATCTCATTTAGTTAGCTTTCACCTGATTAACCCAGTAATAGCAGAACCACTGCTTATAACAAACAGACATTTTTCATTCCTGCTCTTACATATCATAGACTGGTGAACTGTATCATAGACAGCAGGTCCCCTGGGTGTGCTAACCTGCTCAGCTGTTCAGCCCAAAGCTTCAATGCTGGGGAGAAGAACAGCCACCTCTATATTTTACAATGTTACATGCACGTTATCTCCGGCGAGGTGAGACATAATGTTGTTTGACCACTTCACATTAGATCTAATGTCTTGTTATATAAAACTTTTTCCATCTTGTAAAAAAGTTTACCCAGTTAACCGTAATATTTTGAAAGCCAATATTTTTGAAAGCACACTGATCCTTTCCTTCTATATATACCTCCCTGATGCCAAACTCCACCCACCCCTCTTCCTGTCATTTAACTGGGAGGTACACCTGGAGGTGTGTAGGTAGGATACCTTGAACACAAATTACCCACTCCATCATTCTCACTCTGCCTTCTGACTCCTCTGCAGACATCATGAAGACCTCTCTGTGCCTACTTTTCACTGCCCTATTCTTCAGCTGCTACAGCTATGCTGCAGTGGAAGCAGTGCCACAGCAGCTAAGAGGTGAGTGCAACACTTCAAAACATTTGATACATGAGTAATATAAGGTTGGGATTACTGATAATGGAAATTAAAGTGTAGAAGATAAAAATAAGGTGAACCATACCTGTTTATTTATGATGAGCAAACAAGGTAGATTTTTAAGCGATTACATGTTTATTTTCCAGTTATAAAACTGAAGAATTATCAAATTTATGTAAATTGCATTTCAGAGTAGTCCAACATAAATTCTAATGGTGACTTTTTTATCATTTTGTGATACAAGTGACAAGTTGATATCACCTTCTGCTCAAACTTTCTGCATACATTTACTCATATATGTGGTTGACTGTCCATATCAGAGTTTTTTTTTTGCAATGTGAATTTATTTTTATGGAAGTAACATCCAAAATTATAGAGACATTTAGATTGAAACAGTAAATGTTAAGGATAGAAGTGAAAACTTATCAGTCCTCTTTGAATATGAGCTGCCATCATGAAAATTATAGAGAACATTTATTGATTGTGTGATCAATAAATGAAGACGTGAAGGCAGAGTGAATCCTAAAAATTGCTTCTAACTCGTGATTGCAAGTTCTTAAAAGTATGATCAAGTATTTGAAAACCAAACTTATAGTTTCTGCAATTTTTAAGAGTAAAAAAGTTTTTGTTATAGTTAATAAGATAAATTACATAAAATATTCAGCTGTAAAAACTCTGCATGTAAATTGTATCACTGTGGCCAAGGTGCTGAGACTCGTGCATCAAACCAGGAAAAAACTTTACTCAGCGAACTGTTGCAGACTGGAGTCTCTAAACACTTTTCAGCTTGGTTATGACTCAAAATAAACAAGCTATTAACATCTGCCAGATTTCTAGAACCAGGTGCCAATTACAGAGATCAGGCTTTCAAGTTTGTTTCATGAAAATTATATGTCATGCTTTTCAAACAGCCATATCAATGAAATCTACAAGACTAAGTTTAAATGCAGAAGAAGTATGTATATACATTTAATGACATGTGGATCAGCTATCAATCCTCAATTCTGCATGATTGGTGGAAAAACGCAAAGATTCCACTCTCCAGTCAAACCCACATAGTCTTGGCTTTAAAATGCTAAACATATAAATAGGATTATATTATTAACACTGTCTCTCTGTCAAAATGCCTATTCCAAAGATCTAGCCATCTGTTCCTTATGCATCTTCCTGAAAATTGCATTACTTATTATGCTGGAGTAATACAGTTAGTAAACTTAAAAAAGTGTGTCAGGTAAATTATTGGTTTAATGCTGTGATATGGCGAATGTAGACAGTAAGGTCAAAGCAGTCTACAACCTGCTACACATGAATGGAAAGTGTTGTTGAATTTTCTGACAGCTTTTACATAGATTTGCATTTATTTTTTGTTCTTCTCCCAAAAAGGCCCCAATTGCAGGACTCATCCCACTGACTTGGTATTCATCGTAGACAGCTCTCGTAGTGTAAGACCCTCTGAATTTGAACAGGTCAAGGTTTTCTTGTCTCAGGTCCTTGAGTCTCTGGATGTGGGTGTAAATAACACAAGAGTTGGTGTCTTGAATTATGCCAGCTCTGTCAAAAATGAATTCTCCCTCAAAACCCACAAGACTAAGGCTGCACTACTTCAGGCAGTCAAAAAGATTCAGCCTCTGTCCACTGGAACAATGACTGGCCTTGCGATTCAATATGCTATAAACCATGCCTTCACTGAAGGAGAAGGAGCAAGGCTGAAATCTTCAGGCGTAAAGAAGGTAAGTAATAGAAATATAAATTATGTTTATTTGTAGTGGATGCCAAGTATCTTTGCAGCTTAGGATGGCAAGAGTGTCTATAAGTAGGAGAAGAGGGCATTGAGTAGGGGGTAAGAAGGCTAATTGGCAAAGCCATCACACTTTGTTGGGTCAAACAAGATTTAGTGATAGGTCCCATAATCACCATATCCTGCTTTGGCACAACCAGAACAATATGCTAGAATGAATAGAAACCTGTCAGTGATGGTGAGCAAGGTAGGAAACGCCAGGGGGGAACCAGCCAGCACATACTTCTACCTAAGCACTAAAGATACAGTAATTAATTCAATTCTGATAAAACCCAGCAGCTCTTTAGAGTTACAAATAACTTATAATACTTCTGGGATTTGTTACTTCTTTGTATTACCATTGGTTATGGTAGTGTAATCTTGCTAAGAGATATTTATTAATACTTGAATTAATATGCAATAATACACTGCATTAGGCTACATGCACACTGCTATGTGCCCGCCGCACCGTAGCACGGCGGGCACACGGCAGCGCGGGGAGAGGAGGAGGAGGTGAGCACCTCTCACCCCCGCCCCTCTCCATAGGAACATATGGGCCCCAGCACCATAATACAGGAAAAGATAGGACATGTCCTATCTTTTCCCGGGCTACAGAGCGGTACGGTGCCGCATGCCATGAGCCCATAGAAGTGTATGGGGGACGTATATTGGCCGTATATACGTCAGCCGTATATATACGTCCCCCATACATGTGTGGGAATGCAGCCCAAGGGAGGAATTGTCTGAAGAAAACTTGTCTAATGTGGCCTATGCCTAGTATAAAACTTTGACGTTATTTAATTCATTAAAGACAGTTTTTTTACATAATATTGATAGAAAACAACAAAAATCATTCCCAAACATCTTTCTGACATTTCTACATGCCTGAAGCAGGTAGGAAAATGGCTTGTATTTCAATGAAAGTCATATCTCCCTACCTGTAGAGCAGTGACTTGAGGAATATACTTCCGATAAAGTTTAACAGAGACTTGTCAGAGGAATTATCAGACAGAACTGTTGGTTAGACTAGGAGCGGGCCCCTATTGAGGTGTAGTATAGCTTCAGCTGAAAATACGAAACCCTTTGTCACTAATGTAGTATGGTTAAAATAAATGTCATAGACTATCTGACAGTAGAAAGTCAGGTATTAGTAATAGAAGAATATTACATGAAAAACCCAGCAACATGGTATAGATTGTATGTAGAATTATGAAACCATAAATGGCATTTCCAGTATTTGATGCTATAATGATATAGTACATCTGTGACTAGCACAAACAAGAAATAAACATTAAAAAAATAATCTGTGTTAACAACTGGGGCATTTGTGTACAGATAAAATGTACTCAATTGTGTATAGAATAGTCATCTATTGACTTATACAGAACATATATTTGAAACACATACCATATATACTCGAGTATTAGCTGAGGCCCCTAATTTTACCACATATAATTGGGAAAATGTATTGAATCGAGTATAAGCCTAGGGTCAGAATGCATTGGTCATAGTCTCCCTGAGTAATGTAATGCCCAGCAGCCTCTGCAGTAATGAAATGCTAGATGCGGCTCCCTGGTATCAAAAAATATCGCAATCTTAATTGAAGACAATGCAAAGCACATACACATGTTAAAACCATTTACCTGTGTGGTCTAATCCTTATAGTTTTATAACAAGTGATACGAGTATATGACCTAGAAAATCAAGTCCAAGTAAATGTGTCAAGTTGTAGAAGATCATGAAAAAAATCAATCCTCAATATAGAGTAAAGCCGATCTCTAAAAGAAGTGTCTGTCCACCTATTTACACTTTAAAAGTGTATATACAATACCACTGAACAAAAGCTGAACACGAATGACAAAAGCTCTCCACATCGTTGTCAAAGATCACTTACTCAACGTTAAATCTTTGAGGACAATAGGGCACATTTACTTACCCGCTCCAGTCGCGATCCAGCAGCGGGTTCTCCGACGCTGATTCGGGTCCGGCCGGGATTCACTAAGGTCCGTGCGCCAATATCCACTAGTTGTCGCTGCTGCGCTGAGGTCTGCTGGAATTCACCGGAGTTCACCTTCTATTTCTTGGTCCAGGTAAGTGTGTGTCAAGCGACACTTTTTTTTTAAATACCGCGTTTTTTCCGAATCCGTCGGGTTTTCCAATGGCCACGCCCCCTGGTTTCCGTTGCATGCAACCCGGCGCATGATTGCACTGAAATCTGATCGCGTGTGGCAAAATCCTGGCGGAATTCGGCGCAAAACGGAAATCGCCGGGATACCCGACAGATTTGCGTGATTCGAGTCCTTAGTAAATGACCCCCAATGTCTGTAGGGAGCTTCCCACCCCTGTTTAGGTCCTCTCACCTGTCTATCTGCCAGCCTAGTTTGTCTGTCATTCGTCTTCAGCCATTGGTATCGTATATACACTTGTATAGTGCTCATCTGTTTTTGGATTTACAGGTGGACAGACACTTCTTTTGTAGATCCCCTTTACTCTAAAATGAGGATTGATGCTCTTCCACAACTTGGCACATCTACTTGGACTTGATTTTGTAGGCCATATACTTGTGTCACTTACTATAAAACTCTGAGGAGTTTTTACCACACATGTAGGGTCTTTAATCAATATTCTGTGGTTAAACAGTGAGTGGTGTTCGCTACCATGATCACCTTTTTGTGTATGATGTATGTTACATTTTTTAATGGGTTCAACATTTGTATGTACTTTCCATTGTCTTCAATAAAGATTATGATATTTTTATACCGGAGAGCCACATCTAGCACATTCTTTTGTTATTTTCTAGTTTATTTGGATATCGTTTCACTCCAGGCTGTACATGTCCTTCCACACAAATTTCTGCCAGTAATGAAATGCCCTATGCATGCCCGTAAAAAATGCCTTGCAGCAGCCCCCCTACTAAAATGCCAGATGCAGCCCCCCAAATAATAAAATGCCCTGCAGCACCCCTATTTATGAAATGCCCGGAGGCCCCCTTTTAATGAAATGCTCTGCAGCCCCCCTGTAAATGAAATGCCCTGCAGCCCCTTTTAAATAAAATGCTCTGCAGTCCCCTTAATAAAATGTCCTGCAGCCTTATATTGGACTGTTTTCAATATGTTGTACTGGTTCATTATTTTAGGTTGCCATTGTAGTAACTGATGGTCGGCCTCAGGATGGTGTAAAGGACATTTCTGCTAGAGCACGAGAAAGTGGAATAGAGCTATTTGCCATTGGAGTTGGACGTGTTGATATGACCACCCTGCGTCAAATTGCAAGTGAGCCCCTAGATGAACATGTGGACTATGTGGAGAGCTACAGTGTGATCGAGAAACTCAGCAAGAAATTCCAAGAAGCATTCTGCGGTAAGTAATAGAAACAGGGATAGCATTAGTTTGATGGCACCCTGTGTATTTTCTTTGGATTTCTCTCTTCACCCAGTATACATATTAGTTCTGATAAAATATCATACTAAAGGACATCTGCTATGTTGTTTGTGTCCTTAATCATGTGCTTTTATTTAGATGGAACTCTAAAGAGTCCTGTGATCACAGACAAATACTTAAGGGCAAATTTTATTGTTATACCATTCAACTGACTGAGACATTTGGTTTTTGCAGGAATGAATAGAAGATGATTAATTGTGTATATTTTTCACATTTTCTTCCTGTCTTTAAATGGTGTCCTTCATTTTGTGGATAGGAGCCTGCAGGGGTCAAGTGATTATCATACAGGTGCACAGCTACTAGCGGTGCATTACTGAGAGCCATGCACCTGTGTGATCATCACATGACCAGGACCAGCTTTTATCCACAATGAAGGAACCTTTTGAATTACACAATCTGATATGTGAAGACTAGATAAAGAAAACTGCAGAGAAAAACTGCATCTGGTAAAACACTAAAGCTAATCATTGCATAAAGGGTAATCTTTGTGTGATGAAATTAGGAAAGTATTGCAAGTTCTCTACTCAAAGATGTTATTGTTTTTTTCACTGGCTGCAATAGTAATGTTACATATTACAGACAATCCCCGGGTTATGTACAAGATGTACATGTTCTGTAGGTTTGTTATTAAGTTGAATTTGTATGTAAGTCGGAACTGTAATATTTATCATTGTAACCCATAGCCAAATTTTTTGGTCTCTGTGACGATTGGATTTTTAAAAATGTTGGATTGTTATAAGAACCAGGATTAACAATAAATATTAATTGCAGACACCTTTAATAACTGTTATAGCTGATCATTGTAGTTGAGGGCATCAGCGGAAATCAGCTATAAATAACGTAGCATTTATGGTGTCTCACAGACCACAGTTACAGCTGAGAAATAGACAATCTTATAGCAAAAATGAGAAAGTTAAAATAGTCACAAATAGGTGAAATGCCAGGGTTACACTTAAGTTTGCTGTTTTCTGCTTTCTAGCTTTGCAATAATTTAAATTCTTAGAAATGTTGTAGCCACATCTTATCATATAAATGACAGTGGCATTGAGTCCTTTCTTCATCCTTTCTGCAGCTTGCTGGTTTCCTACAATAGTATGTTGTTCATTGTAACCTCTTAAAGGGAATATGTCATCAGAGGACTCTTTTTCACTGGTGACAGGATTCAACGGTACATAGCAAACATGCTTTTATCTATTCTGTACACTCCTTAGTTGCACTTCTAAAATTTACCTAGCTCCCCGCCAGCGCGTACTCATAGGTTCCAGGGTTGCACTTCTGGTAATGGGCACCCACTCTTTTGAATCCACAAGAGGCTTGTCCCACCGCTCATTATTACTCAGCCCAAATCACCTCCCACATCCTTCCTCTATTGACCCTCCCACTAATGATGTAGGCTCCCACTTGAGACGTAGACTTTGTAATTTCATCATCCGCATGCGTCTCTCTGCTATGCTCTCTTACTAGGTAGTGTGGAGGTACGCAAACACACTAAGCATGCACAAAGTCTTTAAAAGTGCATCCCCGAAAGTTGCGATCTGGCAGGGAGCCAGGTAAAGTTTAAAATGGCATAATTCTAGAACTAAATAGTGTATAGAATAGATAAAAGCATGTTTGCTATGTAACTTACCTGAAAAAAGGGCATGTCATCGGTAAAAGGAGGCAGGAAATAGCTTGTGCATCAGAATATTCAATATTGTGGAGCCACAAACTAGATCAACTAATAGGAGGTGCAGAGTTGCCAGTTTTATTCTGAGCCAGATTAATTATCCAGCATCAGACACAAGGATTAATCTGGCACAGCAGAGAACTGTCTAGTTTTACTCTGCACTGGTCTAATGATTGACACATTGATACACCTCCCCCAGGCGCTCTAATGCCTCTCCATCACTTTCTTGCAATTTGCTCTTTGCATCTTGCAGACCAATGGTTGTGCTGATGTGGCAGCGTAGTCTCAGCTTTTGCTGGGAAATAGAAGTTTCCCTGTGTGAAAACCATATGTTTATTAGAAGACATAGTTACCTGTTCTTCTTTTAGCATGTACTTATCTGTTCGCTTCTTTAATACAGAAACGGCTGATCTGTGTTCCACTGGAGATCATGACTGTCAGCAAATTTGTGTTAGCAGCCCAGGGTCCTACACCTGTGCCTGCAGGGAAGGATATACATTGAATGACGATGGAAAGACCTGCAATGGTATGAATTAAATAAAACACAAGTGATACAGAATTGTTTTTATGATGATTATGATGGCATTTTCTTAATTGTTTTTTTCTGTTTTTCTAGCATGTGGTGCCTCAGCCATTGACCTGGTGTTCCTAATTGATGGCTCTAAAAGTGTTCGCCCTGAAAACTTTGAACTTGTCAAGCAATTTATCAATCAGATTGTAGAGTCTGTAGATGTTGGTGACAACAAGGCACATGTTGGTCTTGTCCAGTACTCCAGCTCTGTAAGGCAAGAATTTCCCTTGGGCAGATTTAACAACAAAAGGGAAATTAAGACAGCTGTAAAAAAGATGTCTTACATGGAGAAGGGAACCATGACTGGCCAGGCTCTCAAGTATCTCATTGACAACACCTTTACCATCTCCAACGGAGGAAGACCAGGCGTATCTAAAGTTGGCATTGTCTTTACTGATGGACGCTCTCAGGATTATATCAACGATGCTGCACTGAAAGCTAAGGAACTGGGTAAGGCATTCTTAAGACATTCAATTATGGATTAGTCTTCAAAGCAGACATTCAAGCTAAGCCATAAATAGGAACAAATTGGGCATATCTGTGTACCCACTTCAACATAATTTTATGACATTTTATTTTCTTTTAGAACAAATTGCCACGATGAAACTGTAAATCCTTGTTACATTAAATAAAGCCTACCATGAGGAATCTACCATCAGAAGTAGATCTGCCTGCCTCTGCCCTAATCTATAATTGAATAATCCTGAAACCTAACCTTACTTGTTAATAACGTTATTTTAGTAATATGTAAATTAATTGCAGAGGCTCCTACAGATGGCAGGCAGGATGAATCTACCATCAGATCTACTTCTGATGGTAGATTCCTCATGGTAAGTTTCCTTTAGGTTGCTTAAACTTGTACTCGTTTTTAGGTTACAAGATGTATGCAGTTGGAGTGGGCAATGCTGTGGAGGATGAATTACGGATGATTGCTTCTGAACCTGTGAATGAGCACTATTTCTACACAGCTGATTTCAAGGCCATGAAGGAAATTGGCAAAAAACTTCAGATGAAGATCTGTGTTGGTAAGTGCCATGCAGTTTACTGTAGCTGAGATTCTAGAGTGTTGCCAGAATAACTAACAACATTTATCTTTTTAAACTATCAGAAGAAAACCCCTGTGAATGTGAAGCCATTGTCAAGTTTCAGACCAAGGTGGAAGAACTCATCCAGGCATTAACAAGAAAGAATATCCTTTTTATAAATATGTAGCCATATTGAATACAATATACTAGGCCATTCTAATGGAGAATAAAGCAGCATCTGGTATGAAATTAGGTATTTGGATGAAAAACCTAGGAATATATATATATTCACTACCACTACTTGATATTTACATATAGATATCACAACAGAATGTTAAATATTAGTTCCAACCAGTGGCTACAATTGTGCACAGAAAAATCTGCCAAACGAAATAATAATGCCACTATGCATAAATGAAAGGACATATTACTTTTATTTAATTATTGGTTTTGTTATTAAGATGTAAGTGAAGAACAATGGAGTAGAAATACCTATATGGGGTTATTTATCATTAGACAGGCTCTTTGGGACAGTCTATAGCTGTATATTCATCTTATATTCATCTTTATACCACTTATTAATTGGCGAATCATGCTCCAGAAATTTGCCTCCTGAGTTTTGGACACTTCTGACACATGGTTCCTGTATATAATTAGAATTATTGCAATCAATTGGGAGAAAAACGGGGTAAGCAAATAGACAAGCCACATCCGTATTAGAGACAGTATTGGATTCATGAACATTATATTGCATCCTATTTCCCATATCTGTACACCCACATGTATGTAACACCCACATGTTTCCATAGAATTTCTGCTTTTTATATACATCTTATACATGTGTATTTGTATACACGGAAGTATGTGTATCTATCACAGATATACATAGTTTCTTCCCACCTCCCCACTCACCAGGATTGCTCTATAGATATATAGCTGGCATACTCCCTATCCTACCAGGGAACTAACTCTTATAATTTAACCTTTTCATTGTGCCAGAACCTCATTCTATTTATTATTTTATTTATTCTTTTGATTCACTCAACCATTCACTCAAATTCATTCATTTATGTATCAATGTAAACATATATGTTAGTATTCATCCATCCATTTACTCTTCTATCTATTCTTTAAGTAGATCGTGATATATATACACACACTCTATTGGTTCATTTACTTTCTAAATCGCATTCCATATCTGTTCGAGATGCACATGCGCGTTCCCCTTATCCCTGGTTTCATTTACCATACATCTTTCTCTATTACCAATTGTAATGTGTTCCCATTATGATGGACAATCAATTATACACATTTGCCCCTTTTCATAGATTTATGCATTCTTGATTTACTTATTTATTTACTGTATATACTGGCGTATAAGACTACTTTTTAACCCCTTAAAATAATGGCTACAGTGGGGGGTCGTCTTATACGCCGGATATACGGGGGCCGCACTGTGTGAGGGCAGTATTATAGTAGTTATATTCTTGTACATAGGGGGCAGTATTATAGTAGTTATATTCCTGTACATAGGGGGCAGTATTATAGTAGTTAAATTCTTGTACATAGGGGGCAGTATTATAGTAGTTATATCCTTGTACATAGGGGGCAGTATTATAGTAGTTATAGTCTTGTACATAGGGGGCAGTATTATAGTAGTTATAGTCTTGTATATAGGGGCAGTATTATAGTAGTTATAGTCTTGTACATAGGGGGCAGTATTATAGTAGTTATATTCTTGTACATAGGGGCAGTATTATAGTAGTTACTGTATATACTGGCGTATAAGACTACTTTTTAACCCCTTAAAATAATGGCTACAGTGGGGGGTCGTCTTATACGCCGGATATACGGGGGCCGCACTGTGTGAGGTGTTTTTTTTCCCCGTCAGCGCGCAGAGAGCCGCTTCCTGGGACCACCGCGCATGCGCGGCAGTCCGTCTCTCACAGTCATTAGAAGAGGCTTAGTACGCGCTGACGGGGCGGCACGCTGTATGCTAATGCAGCCGCCCTGTCACAGCGGTCGGCGTCACAGAGCTGGGGGTCACATTCGGCACTTACGGAAGCATGTCGGATCTTCATTAATATCGCAGCTTACAGTTATGATCACCAGGCACTTGCTCTCTTGTTTGTTTTGCAAAGTTTTAAGCAGACTTTTTTCATTTGGGAGAGGGGTAGTCTTATACAGTGAGTATATACCAAATTCTATATTTTTAGGGCAGAAGTTGGGGGTCGTCTTATACGCCCAGTCGTCTTATACGCCGGCATATACGGTATATATATGCTCAGGTGTCTCTCATGAATCTACATATATACTAACTAATTTTACTTCTATTTGCGTATCGATTGATTGATTGATTCATTTATGTACTTACAGATTTATCTACCTTTACCTATCTAAATTATCTATCTACTCATTAACTATTTATTTATTATGTATTGCTTTCGCTATGCTTTTAACCAAAATAACCTATGTATGACTGTGATCATTGATTTTTATTACCTTTGAATAATTTCTTTTTATTCTTTTTTATTTTTTACTTTACCAACATCAACTAATTTCATTGATTGTTTTGTTTCTGCTTTTTGCATACAAAGTCATTGTGTGTTGGACCTGATGAAGACGCCAATTCAGCATTGAAACGTGTTGTCCTATCTCCAATAAAATGTTCATGAATCCAGTACTGTCTCTAATAGGGATGTAGCATGACAATTTGCTCACCCCGTTTTTCTCCCAATTAATTGAATCAATTCTACTGAATAATTATCCATATTAGGGCTAGACGCAGCAACAATTTCTTCCCGACAACCAATTGATCCAATGTTTTGTGTAGGCGCCTGGCTCAACAGTCTCTCTCAAAAATTTTTATAGTCTTCATAATTAGAATTTTATAATTTCCAAGCAAACATTTGCTTAAAGGAAATCGACCAGCAGGATCAAAGATTGTAAAGCAAGCACACTTACATGCTGAAAAATATGCAAATGAGCTTGAGGGGCTCCAGGTTCAATTAACAGCTATGGATTCTGGAGCACCTTAGTATCATTTGCATAATATTTGTGAAAAACAGGGCATACAAAGCTAAAGGAAAAGCAGATCCTGCCAGAGCGGAAGCACACCAGTATATAAGTGTGCTTGGTTTACAATACCTGATACTGGTGGTAGAAGTTCCCATTGGCAGACATGGGTAAAAAAAATTTTTTAACACACAATAAATCTATTTCACAGCGAGAAAACCTATTTGTCACAAATTAATTCAAAATAGCAGTACATTACTGTTAGCAGAGTGCAACCAAGCTGTTATTTTGAATGCTTTAGCTTCCTTCCTATGTAATATCTGTAGATCGAAAAGAAGAGGTTTCTGTTTTTTTACAGTTCACTTAGTTGACAATGAAATATCAACTTTATTAGTCCTAAGGAAATAAATGATCCACCCATAGACCAGAATAAGTACAGGGCCATGAGTGGGAGTATAGTTTATTTTGTTTCTATCAAATCTCTCCAAGAATAGTTGAGATGTCTTTAAAATAGTACATACTTTAATGATAATGACTGTTTTGTTCCAGGCTATTCAGTAAAATTGACAAGATAGCTGGCCTATTGCATCTGCCCTTGAGTACTAGAGGTAAAGTTCAGACATCATTTAATGGAACCCTTTAGTTATAATGTAATGGCTCAGGAGTAGTCTAAATGAATTACTAAGAATGGTTTTACTGTGGGATTTTAGTACAAACATCTATGAATTCTATCATCAATTGTACAGACCACTTGCATGCATGAATATTTGATTGCAATTAAATGTAATGTATTTAGAGAATTATTATCAGTTTTTCTTTAACTCCTTTCTCACTCGAAGCTGTGTCCAAGAAAATCGCTGCTCTGGAGAATAAAATCACTGTCTGAAGAAAACCAGTCCTTTTGCTCCTTTAATGTTCAGGATTCCTCCTAGGGCTTCTTAACCCTTTATTTTCCTGAGGCTAAAGATCATTCCCTACTTCTTGCCCAGATAATGAGAGCCTCAATCCCTGAACTGAATGATAAAACACCATGGGTGTTCGTCTGCCAACTTGTATTGGATTCTACCAGCTTTATTGTCAAGATCCTGATGAGGGGTATATGCACCCTGTGAATGAAGCCAAAGAGATACTGCCTGTTCTGTTTTAGATGTACAAAGTGCCTAGACACACACACATATATATAAAGTATGTATATAGACAAATGTCTATATATGATATATATTTTTATACATGTATGTCCAATAATTACACATTTATAAAGTAATACATTAAAATATGTGTATATATAAGTAAATACTTATTAACTACTCTAGACATTCATATTTATCAAACATTACCCAAACCAGAGACTCCAGTACTAACTTATGTTTTATTGGTTGGAAGGTAAATAGCTTCAAGAAGCTTCTATGTCTATAACCCAGAGGCTGTGCCAAAGATGCCGAATGACAATCTATCATACACAGTATGTTGCCTCCAGAATACGCATTGCAACCATATTACACTATATTCTAGCACACATTAATATATGTTCATCTATTGAACAGGCTTTCAAGCAGGAATATAAAATATTGCACAGTATTTGTGTCCTTGCATTGCTTCTTTTTATGTGATGACACACATCTTCAAGTCCATACATACATTGTTAAATGTGTGTAGACTTAATTTTGAAAGGTATATTTGCTTTTCCTTGTTAAAAAAAATAATATATATAATGTATATATAATATAAATATTTGTTTTTTATAGTAAATCTTTGACTCTCTTTCCTCATGAATCATACATTCTGCTTGTCAAAATGAGTTAATTTAAAATGTTAAACTGATTTCACTGCGAAGATAAATGGTAAATGAAAACATAATTTCTTGTCTTATTGTTAAGCTGTCTGATCATATAAAACTATGAATGTTGGTGTACGTCAGTTGTTTTATCCTTTGTGAAAGAATTGTTTTGTGAGGTAATGTACAACATTCCATAGACACACATAAATCTATTGTGGTGATATTTTTAAATTCAGGATTAAAAATTTTGACCCAGGAATTGTGCTCTAGGTGTGAGAAACTCATATTTCTTTGAATGTTAGAGCAAGTTATTAGTCTATATTCACATTAGACTGTGAAACTCTCCATGCATGTGTTAGGACACTTTTATATAAACTTATACAATGATGCTGGGCTAAGACATAATGGGATTGATCGTGGAGCACAGAAACAAATTTAAATATCAAATATCTGATAAGAGGCAGAAGGCTTGTGCCTGGACATCACAGTGCCGTCTTTGGCACAGGGGGCATGGTGCCGTTCATTTCAACGGCAGTGAACCCTGGGGGCTGGGTTCTGACATCAGCGGCTGTGACATCGGCTGCGGCTGTGTAATGGGAAGGGGGTCTGGGCCCCCGAAGCTGGCGGGGCCCAGTAGCTGCTGCTACAGCTGCTACGGGGGTAGTTAAGCCACTAGTTGCTTCCTAAGTGGACAGTTTTTGATTTCACAGAAGTTTGATATGGAGCTATAGTGTGTTGTTTAAGTGTTCCCTTTATTTTTTGAGCAATATATATATATATATATATATATATATATATATATATATA
>WNYA01003426.1:0-25583 GCA_019512145.1 Engystomops pustulosus | reverse complement strand
TATATATATATATATATATATATATATATATATATATATATTGCTCAAAAAATAAAGGGAACACTTAAACAACACACTATAGCTCCATATCAAACTTCTGTGAAATCAAAAACTGTCCACTTAGGAAGCAACTAGTGGCTTAACTACCCCCGTAGCAGCTGTAGCAGCAGCTACTGGGCCCCGCCAGCTTCGGGGGCCCAGACCCCCTTCCCATTACACAGCCGCAGCCGATGTCACAGCCGCTGATGTCAGAACCCAGCCCCCAGGGTTCACTGCCGTTGAAATGAACGGCACCATGCCCCCTGTGCCAAAGACGGCACTGTGATGTCCAGGCACAAGCCTTCTGCCTCTTATCAGATATTTGATATTTAAATTTGTTTCTGTGCTCCACGATCAATCCCATTATGTCTTAGCCCAGCATCATTGTATAAGTTTATATAAAAGTGTCCTAACACATGCATGGAGAGTTTCACAGTCTAATGTGAATATAGACTAATAACTTGCTCTAACATTCAAAGAAATATGAGTTTCTCACACCTAGAGCACAATTCCTGGGTCAAAATTTTTAATCCTGAATTTAAAAATATCACCACAATAGATTTATGTGTGTCTATGGAATGTTGTACATTACCTCACAAAACAATTCTTTCACAAAGGATAAAACAACTGACGTACACCAACATTCATAGTTTTATATGATCAGACAGCTTAACAATAAGACAAGAAATTATGTTTTCATTTACCATTTATCTTCGCAGTGAAATCAGTTTAACATTTTAAATTAACTCATTTTGACAAGCAGAATGTATGATTCATGAGGAAAGAGAGTCAAAGATTTACTATAAAAAACAAATATTTATATTATATATACATTATATATATTATTTTTTTTAACAAGGAAAAGCAAATATACCTTTCAAAATTAAGTCTACACACATTTAACAATGTATGTATGGACTTGAAGATGTGTGTCATCACATAAAAAGAAGCAATGCAAGGACACAAATACTGTGCAATATTTTATATTCCTGCTTGAAAGCCTGTTCAATAGATGAACATATATTAATGTGTGCTAGAATATAGTGTAATATGGTTGCAATGCGTATTCTGGAGGCAACATACTGTGTATGATAGATTGTCATTCGGCATCTTTGGCACAGCCTCTGGGTTATAGACATAGAAGCTTCTTGAAGCTATTTACCTTCCAACCAATAAAACATAAGTTAGTACTGGAGTCTCTGGTTTGGGTAATGTTTGATAAATATGAATGTCTAGAGTAGTTAATAAGTATTTACTTATATATACACATATTTTAATGTATTACTTTATAAATGTGTAATTATTGGACATACATGTATAAAAATATATATCATATATAGACATTTGTCTATATACATACTTTATATATATGTGTGTGTGTCTAGGCACTTTGTACATCTAAAACAGAACAGGCAGTATCTCTTTGGCTTCATTCACAGGGTGCATATACCCCTCATCAGGATCTTGACAATAAAGCTGGTAGAATCCAATACAAGTTGGCAGACGAACACCCATGGTGTTTTATCATTCAGTTCAGGGATTGAGGCTCTCATTATCTGGGCAAGAAGTAGGGAATGATCTTTAGCCTCAGGAAAATAAAGGGTTAAGAAGCCCTAGGAGGAATCCTGAACATTAAAGGAGCAAAAGGACTGGTTTTCTTCAGACAGTGATTTTATTCTCCAGAGCAGCGATTTTCTTGGACACAGCTTCGAGTGAGAAAGGAGTTAAAGAAAAACTGATAATAATTCTCTAAATACATTACATTTAATTGCAATCAAATATTCATGCATGCAAGTGGTCTGTACAATTGATGATAGAATTCATAGATGTTTGTACTAAAATCCCACAGTAAAACCATTCTTAGTAATTCATTTAGACTACTCCTGAGCCATTACATTATAACTAAAGGGTTCCATTAAATGATGTCTGAACTTTACCTCTAGTACTCAAGGGCAGATGCAATAGGCCAGCTATCTTGTCAATTTTACTGAATAGCCTGGAACAAAACAGTCATTATCATTAAAGTATGTACTATTTTAAAGACATCTCAACTATTCTTGGAGAGATTTGATAGAAACAAAATAAACTATACTCCCACTCATGGCCCTGTACTTATTCTGGTCTATGGGTGGATCATTTATTTCCTTAGGACTAATAAAGTTGATATTTCATTGTCAACTAAGTGAACTGTAAAAAAACAGAAACCTCTTCTTTTCGATCTACAGATATTACATAGGAAGGAAGCTAAAGCATTCAAAATAACAGCTTGGTTGCACTCTGCTAACAGTAATGTACTGCTATTTTGAATTAATTTGTGACAAATAGGTTTTCTCGCTGTGAAATAGATTTATTGTGTGTTAAAAAATTTTTTTTACCCATGTCTGCCAATGGGAACTTCTACCACCAGTATCAGGTATTGTAAACCAAGCACACTTATATACTGGTGTGCTTCCGCTCTGGCAGGATCTGCTTTTCCTTTAGCTTTGTATGCCCTGTTTTTCACAAATATTATGCAAATGATACTAAGGTGCTCCAGAATCCATAGCTGTTAATTGAACCTGGAGCCCCTCAAGCTCATTTGCATATTTTTCAGCATGTAAGTGTGCTTGCTTTACAATCTTTGATCCTGCTGGTCGATTTCCTTTAAGCAAATGTTTGCTTGGAAATTATAAAATTCTAATTATGAAGACTATAAAAATTTTTGAGAGAGACTGTTGAGCCAGGCGCCTACACAAAACATTGGATCAATTGGTTGTCGGGAAGAAATTGTTGCTGCGTCTAGCCCTAATATGGATAATTATTCAGTAGAATTGATTCAATTAATTGGGAGAAAAACGGGGTGAGCAAATTGTCATGCTACATCCCTATTAGAGACAGTACTGGATTCATGAACATTTTATTGGAGATAGGACAACACGTTTCAATGCTGAATTGGCGTCTTCATCAGGTCCAACACACAATGACTTTGTATGCAAAAAGCAGAAACAAAACAATCAATGAAATTAGTTGATGTTGGTAAAGTAAAAAATAAAAAAGAATAAAAAGAAATTATTCAAAGGTAATAAAAATCAATGATCACAGTCATACATAGGTTATTTTGGTTAAAAGCATAGCGAAAGCAATACATAATAAATAAATAGTTAATGAGTAGATAGATAATTTAGATAGGTAAAGGTAGATAAATCTGTAAGTACATAAATGAATCAATCAATCAATCGATACGCAAATAGAAGTAAAATTAGTTAGTATATATGTAGATTCATGAGAGACACCTGAGCATATATATACCGTATATGCCGGCGTATAAGACGACTGGGCGTATAAGACGACCCCCAACTTCTGCCCTAAAAATATAGAATTTGGTATATACTCACTGTATAAGACTACCCCTCTCCCAAATGAAAAAAGTCTGCTTAAAACTTTGCAAAACAAACAAGAGAGCAAGTGCCTGGTGATCATAACTGTAAGCTGCGATATTAATGAAGATCCGACATGCTTCCGTAAGTGCCGAATGTGACCCCCAGCTCTGTGACGCCGACCGCTGTGACAGGGCGGCTGCATTAGCATACAGCGTGCCGCCCCGTCAGCGCGTACTAAGCCTCTTCTAATGACTGTGAGAGACGGACTGCCGCGCATGCGCGGTGGTCCCAGGAAGCGGCTCTCTGCGCGCTGACGGGGAAAAAAAACACCTCACACAGTGCGGCCCCCGTATATCCGGCGTATAAGACGACCCCCCACTGTAGCCATTATTTTAAGGGGTTAAAAAGTAGTCTTATACGCCAGTATATACAGTAACTACTATAATACTGCCCCTATGTACAAGAATATAACTACTATAATACTGCCCCCTATGTACAAGACTATAACTACTATAATACTGCCCCTATATACAAGACTATAACTACTATAATACTGCCCCCTATGTACAAGACTATAACTACTATAATACTGCCCCCTATGTACAAGGATATAACTACTATAATACTGCCCCCTATGTACAAGAATTTAACTACTATAATACTGCCCCCTATGTACAGGAATATAACTACTATAATACTGCCCCCTATGTACAAGAATATAACTACTATAATACTGCCCTCACACAGTGCGGCCCCCGTATATCCGGCGTATAAGACGACCCCCCACTGTAGCCATTATTTTAAGGGGTTAAAAAGTAGTCTTATACGCCAGTATATACAGTAAATAAATAAGTAAATCAAGAATGCATAAATCTATGAAAAGGGGCAAATGTGTATAATTGATTGTCCATCATAATGGGAACACATTACAATTGGTAATAGAGAAAGATGTATGGTAAATGAAACCAGGGATAAGGGGAACGCGCATGTGCATCTCGAACAGATATGGAATGCGATTTAGAAAGTAAATGAACCAATAGAGTGTGTGTATATATATCACGATCTACTTAAAGAATAGATAGAAGAGTAAATGGATGGATGAATACTAACATATATGTTTACATTGATACATAAATGAATGAATTTGAGTGAATGGTTGAGTGAATCAAAAGAATAAATAAAATAATAAATAGAATGAGGTTCTGGCACAATGAAAAGGTTAAATTATAAGAGTTAGTTCCCTGGTAGGATAGGGAGTATGCCAGCTATATATCTATAGAGCAATCCTGGTGAGTGGGGAGGTGGGAAGAAACTATGTATATCTGTGATAGATACACATACTTCCGTGTATACAAATACACATGTATAAGATGTATATAAAAAGCAGAAATTCTATGGAAACATGTGGGTGTTACATACATGTGGGTGTACAGATATGGGAAATAGGATGCAATATAATGTTCATGAATCCAATACTGTCTCTAATACGGATGTGGCTTGTCTATTTGCTTACCCCGTTTTTCTCCCAATTGATTGCAATAATTCTAATTATATACAGGAACCATGTGTCAGAAGTGTCCAAAACTCAGGAGGCAAATTTCTGGAGCATGATTCGCCAATTAATAAGTGGTATAAAGATGAATATAAGATGAATATACAGCTATAGACTGTCCCAAAGAGCCTGTCTAATGATAAATAACCCCATATAGGTATTTCTACTCCATTGTTCTTCACTTACATCTTAATAACAAAACCAATAATTAAATAAAAGTAATATGTCCTTTCATTTATGCATAGTGGCATTATTATTTCGTTTGGCAGATTTTTCTGTGCACAATTGTAGCCACTGGTTGGAACTAATATTTAACATTCTGTTGTGATATCTATATGTAAATATCAAGTAGTGGTAGTGAATATATATATATTCCTAGGTTTTTCATCCAAATACCTAATTTCATACCAGATGCTGCTTTATTCTCCATTAGAATGGCCTAGTATATTGTATTCAATATGGCTACATATTTATAAAAAGGATATTCTTTCTTGTTAATGCCTGGATGAGTTCTTCCACCTTGGTCTGAAACTTGACAATGGCTTCACATTCACAGGGGTTTTCTTCTGATAGTTTAAAAAGATAAATGTTGTTAGTTATTCTGGCAACACTCTAGAATCTCAGCTACAGTAAACTGCATGGCACTTACCAACACAGATCTTCATCTGAAGTTTTTTGCCAATTTCCTTCATGGCCTTGAAATCAGCTGTGTAGAAATAGTGCTCATTCACAGGTTCAGAAGCAATCATCCGTAATTCATCCTCCACAGCATTGCCCACTCCAACTGCATACATCTTGTAACCTAAAAACGAGTACAAGTTTAAGCAACCTAAAGGAAACTTACCATGAGGAATCTACCATCAGAAGTAGATCTGATGGTAGATTCATCCTGCCTGCCATCTGTAGGAGCCTCTGCAATTAATTTACATATTACTAAAATAACGTTATTAACAAGTAAGGTTAGGTTTCAGGATTATTCAATTATAGATTAGGGCAGAGGCAGGCAGATCTACTTCTGATGGTAGATTCCTCATGGTAGGCTTTATTTAATGTAACAAGGATTTACAGTTTCATCGTGGCAATTTGTTCTAAAAGAAAATAAAATGTCATAAAATTATGTTGAAGTGGGTACACAGATATGCCCAATTTGTTCCTATTTATGGCTTAGCTTGAATGTCTGCTTTGAAGACTAATCCATAATTGAATGTCTTAAGAATGCCTTACCCAGTTCCTTAGCTTTCAGTGCAGCATCGTTGATATAATCCTGAGAGCGTCCATCAGTAAAGACAATGCCAACTTTAGATACGCCTGGTCTTCCTCCGTTGGAGATGGTAAAGGTGTTGTCAATGAGATACTTGAGAGCCTGGCCAGTCATGGTTCCCTTCTCCATGTAAGACATCTTTTTTACAGCTGTCTTAATTTCCCTTTTGTTGTTAAATCTGCCCAAGGGAAATTCTTGCCTTACAGAGCTGGAGTACTGGACAAGACCAACATGTGCCTTGTTGTCACCAACATCTACAGACTCTACAATCTGATTGATAAATTGCTTGACAAGTTCAAAGTTTTCAGGGCGAACACTTTTAGAGCCATCAATTAGGAACACCAGGTCAATGGCTGAGGCACCACATGCTAGAAAAACAGAAAAAAACAATTAAGAAAATGCCATCATAATCATCATAAAAACAATTCTGTATCACTTGTGTTTTATTTAATTCATACCATTGCAGGTCTTTCCATCGTCATTCAATGTATATCCTTCCCTGCAGGCACAGGTGTAGGACCCTGGGCTGCTAACACAAATTTGCTGACAGTCATGATCTCCAGTGGAACACAGATCAGCCGTTTCTGTATTAAAGAAGCGAACAGATAAGTACATGCTAAAAGAAGAACAGGTAACTATGTCTTCTAATAAACATATGGTTTTCACACAGGGAAACTTCTATTTCCCAGCAAAAGCTGAGACTACGCTGCCACATCAGCACAACCATTGGTCTGCAAGATGCAAAGAGCAAATTGCAAGAAAGTGATGGAGAGGCATTAGAGCGCCTGGGGGAGGTGTATCAATGTGTCAATCATTAGACCAGTGCAGAGTAAAACTAGACAGTTCTCTGCTGTGCCAGATTAATCCTTGTGTCTGATGCTGGATAATTAATCTGGCTCAGAATAAAACTGGCAACTCTGCACCTCCTATTAGTTGATCTAGTTTGTGGCTCCACAATATTGAATATTCTGATGCACAAGCTATTTCCTGCCTCCTTTTACCGATGACATGCCCTTTTTTCAGGTAAGTTACATAGCAAACATGCTTTTATCTATTCTATACACTATTTAGTTCTAGAATTATGCCATTTTAAACTTTACCTGGCTCCCTGCCAGATCGCAACTTTCGGGGATGCACTTTTAAAGACTTTGTGCATGCTTAGTGTGTTTGCGTACCTCCACACTACCTAGTAAGAGAGCATAGCAGAGAGACGCATGCGGATGATGAAATTACAAAGTCTACGTCTCAAGTGGGAGCCTACATCATTAGTGGGAGGGTCAATAGAGGAAGGATGTGGGAGGTGATTTGGGCTGAGTAATAATGAGCGGTGGGACAAGCCTCTTGTGGATTCAAAAGAGTGGGTGCCCATTACCAGAAGTGCAACCCTGGAACCTATGAGTACGCGCTGGCGGGGAGCTAGGTAAATTTTAGAAGTGCAACTAAGGAGTGTACAGAATAGATAAAAGCATGTTTGCTATGTACCGTTGAATCCTGTCACCAGTGAAAAAGAGTCCTCTGATGACATATTCCCTTTAAGAGGTTACAATGAACAACATACTATTGTAGGAAACCAGCAAGCTGCAGAAAGGATGAAGAAAGGACTCAATGCCACTGTCATTTATATGATAAGATGTGGCTACAACATTTCTAAGAATTTAAATTATTGCAAAGCTAGAAAGCAGAAAACAGCAAACTTAAGTGTAACCCTGGCATTTCACCTATTTGTGACTATTTTAACTTTCTCATTTTTGCTATAAGATTGTCTATTTCTCAGCTGTAACTGTGGTCTGTGAGACACCATAAATGCTACGTTATTTATAGCTGATTTCCGCTGATGCCCTCAACTACAATGATCAGCTATAACAGTTATTAAAGGTGTCTGCAATTAATATTTATTGTTAATCCTGGTTCTTATAACAATCCAACATTTTTAAAAATCCAATCGTCACAGAGACCAAAAAATTTGGCTATGGGTTACAATGATAAATATTACAGTTCCGACTTACATACAAATTCAACTTAATAACAAACCTACAGAACATGTACATCTTGTACATAACCCGGGGATTGTCTGTAATATGTAACATTACTATTGCAGCCAGTGAAAAAAACAATAACATCTTTGAGTAGAGAACTTGCAATACTTTCCTAATTTCATCACACAAAGATTACCCTTTATGCAATGATTAGCTTTAGTGTTTTACCAGATGCAGTTTTTCTCTGCAGTTTTCTTTATCTAGTCTTCACATATCAGATTGTGTAATTCAAAAGGTTCCTTCATTGTGGATAAAAGCTGGTCCTGGTCATGTGATGATCACACAGGTGCATGGCTCTCAGTAATGCACCGCTAGTAGCTGTGCACCTGTATGATAATCACTTGACCCCTGCAGGCTCCTATCCACAAAATGAAGGACACCATTTAAAGACAGGAAGAAAATGTGAAAAATATACACAATTAATCATCTTCTATTCATTCCTGCAAAAACCAAATGTCTCAGTCAGTTGAATGGTATAACAATAAAATTTGCCCTTAAGTATTTGTCTGTGATCACAGGACTCTTTAGAGTTCCATCTAAATAAAAGCACATGATTAAGGACACAAACAACATAGCAGATGTCCTTTAGTATGATATTTTATCAGAACTAATATGTATACTGGGTGAAGAGAGAAATCCAAAGAAAATACACAGGGTGCCATCAAACTAATGCTATCCCTGTTTCTATTACTTACCGCAGAATGCTTCTTGGAATTTCTTGCTGAGTTTCTCGATCACACTGTAGCTCTCCACATAGTCCACATGTTCATCTAGGGGCTCACTTGCAATTTGACGCAGGGTGGTCATATCAACACGTCCAACTCCAATGGCAAATAGCTCTATTCCACTTTCTCGTGCTCTAGCAGAAATGTCCTTTACACCATCCTGAGGCCGACCATCAGTTACTACAATGGCAACCTAAAATAATGAACCAGTACAACATATTGAAAACAGTCCAATATAAGGCTGCAGGACATTTTATTAAGGGGACTGCAGAGCATTTTATTTAAAAGGGGCTGCAGGGCATTTCATTTACAGGGGGGCTGCAGAGCATTTCATTAAAAGGGGGCCTCCGGGCATTTCATAAATAGGGGTGCTGCAGGGCATTTTATTATTTGGGGGGCTGCATCTGGCATTTTAGTAGGGGGGCTGCTGCAAGGCATTTTTTACGGGCATGCATAGGGCATTTCATTACTGGCAGAAATTTGTGTGGAAGGACATGTACAGCCTGGAGTGAAACGATATCCAAATAAACTAGAAAATAACAAAAGAATGTGCTAGATGTGGCTCTCCGGTATAAAAATATCATAATCTTTATTGAAGACAATGGAAAGTACATACAAATGTTGAACCCATTAAAAAATGTAACATACATCATACACAAAAAGGTGATCATGGTAGCGAACACCACTCACTGTTTAACCACAGAATATTGATTAAAGACCCTACATGTGTGGTAAAAACTCCTCAGAGTTTTATAGTAAGTGACACAAGTATATGGCCTACAAAATCAAGTCCAAGTAGATGTGCCAAGTTGTGGAAGAGCATCAATCCTCATTTTAGAGTAAAGGGGATCTACAAAAGAAGTGTCTGTCCACCTGTAAATCCAAAAACAGATGAGCACTATACAAGTGTATATACGATACCAATGGCTGAAGACGAATGACAGACAAACTAGGCTGGCAGATAGACAGGTGAGAGGACCTAAACAGGGGTGGGAAGCTCCCTACAGACATTGGGGGTCATTTACTAAGGACTCGAATCACGCAAATCTGTCGGGTATCCCGGCGATTTCCGTTTTGCGCCGAATTCCGCCAGGATTTTGCCACACGCGATCAGATTTCAGTGCAATCATGCGCCGGGTTGCATGCAACGGAAACCAGGGGGCGTGGCCATTGGAAAACCCGACGGATTCGGAAAAAACGCGGTATTTAAAAAAAAAGTGTCGCTTGACACACACTTACCTGGACCAAGAAATAGAAGGTGAACTCCGGTGAATTCCAGCAGACCTCAGCGCAGCAGCGACAACTAGTGGATATTGGCGCACGGACCTTAGTGAATCCCGGCCGGACCCGAATCAGCGTCGGAGAACCCGCTGCTGGATCGCGACTGGAGCGGGTAAGTAAATGTGCCCTATTGTCCTCAAAGATTTAACGTTGAGTAAGTGATCTTTGACAACGATGTGGAGAGCTTTTGTCATTCGTGTTCAGCTTTTGTTCAGTGGTATTGTATATACACTTTTAAAGTGTAAATAGGTGGACAGACACTTCTTTTAGAGATCGGCTTTACTCTATATTGAGGATTGATTTTTTTCATGATCTTCTACAACTTGACACATTTACTTGGACTTGATTTTCTAGGTCATATACTCGTATCACTTGTTATAAAACTATAAGGATTAGACCACACAGGTAAATGGTTTTAACATGTGTATGTGCTTTGCATTGTCTTCAATTAAGATTGCGATATTTTTTGATACCAGGGAGCCGCATCTAGCATTTCATTACTGCAGAGGCTGCTGGGCATTACATTACTCAGGGAGACTATGACCAATGCATTCTGACCCTAGGCTTATACTCGATTCAATACATTTTCCCAATTATATGTGGTAAAATTAGGGGCCTCAGCTAATACTCGAGTATATATGGTATGTGTTTCAAATATATGTTCTGTATAAGTCAATAGATGACTATTCTATACACAATTGAGTACATTTTATCTGTACACAAATGCCCCAGTTGTTAACACAGATTATTTTTTTAATGTTTATTTCTTGTTTGTGCTAGTCACAGATGTACTATATCATTATAGCATCAAATACTGGAAATGCCATTTATGGTTTCATAATTCTACATACAATCTATACCATGTTGCTGGGTTTTTCATGTAATATTCTTCTATTACTAATACCTGACTTTCTACTGTCAGATAGTCTATGACATTTATTTTAACCATACTACATTAGTGACAAAGGGTTTCGTATTTTCAGCTGAAGCTATACTACACCTCAATAGGGGCCCGCTCCTAGTCTAACCAACAGTTCTGTCTGATAATTCCTCTGACAAGTCTCTGTTAAACTTTATCGGAAGTATATTCCTCAAGTCACTGCTCTACAGGTAGGGAGATATGACTTTCATTGAAATACAAGCCATTTTCCTACCTGCTTCAGGCATGTAGAAATGTCAGAAAGATGTTTGGGAATGATTTTTGTTGTTTTCTATCAATATTATGTAAAAAAACTGTCTTTAATGAATTAAATAACGTCAAAGTTTTATACTAGGCATAGGCCACATTAGACAAGTTTTCTTCAGACAATTCCTCCCTTGGGCTGCATTCCCACACATGTATGGGGGACGTATATATACGGCTGACGTATATACGGCCAATATACGTCCCCCATACACTTCTATGGGCTCATGGCATGCGGCACCGTACCGCTCTGTAGCCCGGGAAAAGATAGGACATGTCCTATCTTTTCCTGTATTATGGTGCTGGGGCCCATATGTTCCTATGGAGAGGGGCGGGGGTGAGAGGTGCTCACCTCCTCCTCCTCTCCCCGCGCTGCCGTGTGCCCGCCGTGCTACGGTGCGGCGGGCACATAGCAGTGTGCATGTAGCCTAATGCAGTGTATTATTGCATATTAATTCAAGTATTAATAAATATCTCTTAGCAAGATTACACTACCATAACCAATGGTAATACAAAGAAGTAACAAATCCCAGAAGTATTATAAGTTATTTGTAACTCTAAAGAGCTGCTGGGTTTTATCAGAATTGAATTAATTACTGTATCTTTAGTGCTTAGGTAGAAGTATGTGCTGGCTGGTTCCCCCCTGGCGTTTCCTACCTTGCTCACCATCACTGACAGGTTTCTATTCATTCTAGCATATTGTTCTGGTTGTGCCAAAGCAGGATATGGTGATTATGGGACCTATCACTAAATCTTGTTTGACCCAACAAAGTGTGATGGCTTTGCCAATTAGCCTTCTTACCCCCTACTCAATGCCCTCTTCTCCTACTTATAGACACTCTTGCCATCCTAAGCTGCAAAGATACTTGGCATCCACTACAAATAAACATAATTTATATTTCTATTACTTACCTTCTTTACGCCTGAAGATTTCAGCCTTGCTCCTTCTCCTTCAGTGAAGGCATGGTTTATAGCATATTGAATCGCAAGGCCAGTCATTGTTCCAGTGGACAGAGGCTGAATCTTTTTGACTGCCTGAAGTAGTGCAGCCTTAGTCTTGTGGGTTTTGAGGGAGAATTCATTTTTGACAGAGCTGGCATAATTCAAGACACCAACTCTTGTGTTATTTACACCCACATCCAGAGACTCAAGGACCTGAGACAAGAAAACCTTGACCTGTTCAAATTCAGAGGGTCTTACACTACGAGAGCTGTCTACGATGAATACCAAGTCAGTGGGATGAGTCCTGCAATTGGGGCCTTTTTGGGAGAAGAACAAAAAATAAATGCAAATCTATGTAAAAGCTGTCAGAAAATTCAACAACACTTTCCATTCATGTGTAGCAGGTTGTAGACTGCTTTGACCTTACTGTCTACATTCGCCATATCACAGCATTAAACCAATAATTTACCTGACACACTTTTTTAAGTTTACTAACTGTATTACTCCAGCATAATAAGTAATGCAATTTTCAGGAAGATGCATAAGGAACAGATGGCTAGATCTTTGGAATAGGCATTTTGACAGAGAGACAGTGTTAATAATATAATCCTATTTATATGTTTAGCATTTTAAAGCCAAGACTATGTGGGTTTGACTGGAGAGTGGAATCTTTGCGTTTTTCCACCAATCATGCAGAATTGAGGATTGATAGCTGATCCACATGTCATTAAATGTATATACATACTTCTTCTGCATTTAAACTTAGTCTTGTAGATTTCATTGATATGGCTGTTTGAAAAGCATGACATATAATTTTCATGAAACAAACTTGAAAGCCTGATCTCTGTAATTGGCACCTGGTTCTAGAAATCTGGCAGATGTTAATAGCTTGTTTATTTTGAGTCATAACCAAGCTGAAAAGTGTTTAGAGACTCCAGTCTGCAACAGTTCGCTGAGTAAAGTTTTTTCCTGGTTTGATGCACGAGTCTCAGCACCTTGGCCACAGTGATACAATTTACATGCAGAGTTTTTACAGCTGAATATTTTATGTAATTTATCTTATTAACTATAACAAAAACTTTTTTACTCTTAAAAATTGCAGAAACTATAAGTTTGGTTTTCAAATACTTGATCATACTTTTAAGAACTTGCAATCACGAGTTAGAAGCAATTTTTAGGATTCACTCTGCCTTCACGTCTTCATTTATTGATCACACAATCAATAAATGTTCTCTATAATTTTCATGATGGCAGCTCATATTCAAAGAGGACTGATAAGTTTTCACTTCTATCCTTAACATTTACTGTTTCAATCTAAATGTCTCTATAATTTTGGATGTTACTTCCATAAAAATAAATTCACATTGCAAAAAAAAAACTCTGATATGGACAGTCAACCACATATATGAGTAAATGTATGCAGAAAGTTTGAGCAGAAGGTGATATCAACTTGTCACTTGTATCACAAAATGATAAAAAAGTCACCATTAGAATTTATGTTGGACTACTCTGAAATGCAATTTACATAAATTTGATAATTCTTCAGTTTTATAACTGGAAAATAAACATGTAATCGCTTAAAAATCTACCTTGTTTGCTCATCATAAATAAACAGGTATGGTTCACCTTATTTTTATCTTCTACACTTTAATTTCCATTATCAGTAATCCCAACCTTATATTACTCATGTATCAAATGTTTTGAAGTGTTGCACTCACCTCTTAGCTGCTGTGGCACTGCTTCCACTGCAGCATAGCTGTAGCAGCTGAAGAATAGGGCAGTGAAAAGTAGGCACAGAGAGGTCTTCATGATGTCTGCAGAGGAGTCAGAAGGCAGAGTGAGAATGATGGAGTGGGTAATTTGTGTTCAAGGTATCCTACCTACACACCTCCAGGTGTACCTCCCAGTTAAATGACAGGAAGAGGGGTGGGTGGAGTTTGGCATCAGGGAGGTATATATAGAAGGAAAGGATCAGTGTGCTTTCAAAAATATTGGCTTTCAAAATATTACGGTTAACTGGGTAAACTTTTTTACAAGATGGAAAAAGTTTTATATAACAAGACATTAGATCTAATGTGAAGTGGTCAAACAACATTATGTCTCACCTCGCCGGAGATAACGTGCATGTAACATTGTAAAATATAGAGGTGGCTGTTCTTCTCCCCAGCATTGAAGCTTTGGGCTGAACAGCTGAGCAGGTTAGCACACCCAGGGGACCTGCTGTCTATGATACAGTTCACCAGTCTATGATATGTAAGAGCAGGAATGAAAAATGTCTGTTTGTTATAAGCAGTGGTTCTGCTATTACTGGGTTAATCAGGTGAAAGCTAACTAAATGAGATCCTTTCAGTGTGACTTATAAAAGAAGGCCTGTATCTGTTGAGAAGACATAAAGGTCTCTGTTCAGCTACAGGGCTAACGCCAGGCTTTACACACAAAGTATCTCCATGGCTTAATGCCCCACAATTCATTGCTACTGTCGTATAGCGTAATAACCCACTGCCAGCCTTAAAGTCGGATTATATAAAGTGTCTGGAGTTATGGCACATAGGGAGTTAAATTAGTATTTCGGAAACACTTTATACTACTGAATGGCTGTAGTGTAGTACTTTACTTTTATTCGACAATCCAAACAAAACAGAAACTGTTCTTATGTTCTGTGTATATGTAGCATACAAGACTCCCTTTCTGCGCAGCAGTTAAACCAGTTGCTTTAATCATTGTGTAGATTTTTACATTTCCTCCTCCCTATCTAGGACTCTGCCATCTCCAGTGTAACTCTCGTAAGCAAGCTACGCTGAAAAAATAAAGTGCTGAAAAAAAGGTGCTAAAAGTGAACGGTCCTGTCTTAATGGCAGAGCAAAACACGATATACTGTAGTATCCTGAAACTAAATAATACATATAATGCTGTGCTTAGCAGATGATGCTGCATATTACCACTTCTTATTAATAACTCATTATTCTATACAAGCTATTACCTTGGAGCTAGATGTCACATAATGCTTATTTATGCCACTATATTGTCTTACAATGAAATTATATATTAATAAGATGGCACTAGGGAGCCTTATCCATAGGCATATAAAAGTTATCTAATTTGTTTGTGTTATTATTTTGTAATATAAGTTTGAGTATGACATTAATGTCCAGCTTTTCCCCATCTTTTACCAATCCTGGATCTCAACCTGGAGATAATCTTAAAGCAGTGATGTCCAGTAGCTGTAGACCCCCCCCCCCCTTTCCACCTACACAATGAATCTATAACTGTGGGGATCCCTGTAAAAGCCAGTTATGGTACACACTGGAGCAACACAGCCAACTAACTGTATTATTACTTTAGGGGTTTGAATAATTAATTGTATATGCACCTTTAACCCCTTAATCACCAGGTCATTTTTCGTTTCCATTTTTCACTCTCCACCTTTTTCCATGTAAAGAGCTGTGTGCGGACTTCGTAGTGATGGTATTTAATATGCCATGTTCTGGGAAGTGGGAAAAAATTCCAAATGCAGTGAAATTGGAAAAAAAATGCTTTTGCACTGTTTTTTTGTGGACTTGGTTTTTATAACTTTCCCTGTACTCCCCAAGTGAGATGTTTTCTTCATTCGTTGGGTCGGTAGAATCACAGGGATACTAAATTTATAAAGGTTTTATATAGGTTTATAAGGTTTCAATAATTTAAACCCATCTGTGCCACAAAACATTTTTGTGGCATGAGCTGACATTTTCTTTGCTACCATTTTGGGGACTGTACAACCTTTTGATTACTTTTTATTAAATTTACTATGTGTTGCAAAATAGCAAAAAGTGTCGTTTTGAAAGGTTATTTGAAATTTTTACTTTTTTTTTTCACTTTTTAAATTTTTCTATTTTTCAGACCTCCAAGGGTACTTTAACCCTAGGGTGTATGATTGATCCTACTATATATTACCATACAACAGCTTTCTCTGCTCCTAATGTCCTTGGTAGTTCACTGTATGGTGGTAGCGTTCCTCACTGTATGGCGGTAGTGTTCCTCACTGTATTGGGGTAGTGTCCCTCACTGTATGGCTGTAATCCTCACTATATGGTGGTAGTGTTCCTCACTGTATGGGGGTAGTATTCCTCACTGTATGGGGGAAGTGTCCCTCACTGTATGGGGGTAGATTTCCTCACTATATGGCGGTAGTGTTCCTCACTGTATGGCTGTATTCTTCACTGTATGTGGGTAGTGTTCCTCACTGTGTGGCGGTAGTGTTCCTCACTGTGTGGCGGTAGTGTTTTTCACTGTATGGCGGTAGTGTTCCTCACTGTATGGTGGTAGTGTTCCTCACTGTATGGTGGTAGTGTTCCTCACTGTGTAGCGGTAGTGTTTTTCACTGTATGGCGGTAGTGTTCCTCACTGTATGGGGGTAGCGTTCCTCACTGTATGGGGGTAGTGTTCCTCACTGTATGGCGGTAGTGTTCCTCACTGTATGGTGGTAGTGTTCCTCACTGTATGGTGAAAGTGTTCCTCACTGTGTGGCGGTAGTGTTTTTCACTGTATGGCGGTAGTGTTCCTCACTGTATGGGGGTAGCGTTCCTCACTGTATGGGGGTAGTGTTCCTCACTGTATGGTGGTAGTGTCCCTCACTGTATGGTGGTAGTGTTCCTTACTGTATGGTGGAAGTATTCCTCACTGTATGGGGGTAGTGTCCCTCACTGTATGGCGGTAGTGTTCCTCACTGTATGGTGGTAGTGTTCCTCACTGCATGGCGGTAGTGTTTCTCACTGTATGGCGGTAGTGTTTCTCACTGTATGGCGGTATTGTTCCCTCACTGTATGGGGGTAGTGTTCCTCACTGTATGGCGGTAGTGTTCCTCACTGTATGGTGGTAGTGTTCCTCACTGCATGGCGGTAGTGTTTCTCACTGTATGGCGGTAGTGTCCCTCACTGTATGGCGGTAGTGTTCCTCACTGTATGGTGGTAGTGTTCCTCACTGCACGGCGGTAGTGTTTCTCACTATATGGGGGTAGCGTTTCTCACTGTATGGCGGTAGTGTTCCTCACTGTATGGGGGTAGTGTTCCTCACTGTATGGGGGTAGTATTCCTCACTGTTTGGCTGTAGAGTTCCTCAATATATGGCAGTAGTGTTCCTCACTGTATGCCAGTAGTCTTCCTTACTGTTTGGCGGAAGGGATACCAAATTTGTATAGGTTTTATAATGTTTTCATACATTGTAAAAAATTAAAACCTCCTGTACAAAAAAAAGAAATAAATAATTTTGCTCTCTTGTGGTGCCAATAACTTTTTTATACTTTGGTGTACGGCGCTGTGGTTTGTGTCATTTTTTGCGACTTTTTAAGACGTTTTCAATGCTATCATTTTAAAGACTGTACGAACTTTTGATCACTTTTTATTGAAATCTTAAAATTTTTCAAAATGACAAAAAAGTGACATTTTCAACTTTGGACGCTATTTTCCGTTAGGGGTTAAACACAGTGGAAAACTGTTATTATATCTTGATAGATCAGGCATTATCGGACACAGCGATAGCTTATGTGTTTATGATTTTTACTGTTTATTTTTATATCAGTTCTAGGGAAAGGGGAGTGATTTAAATTTTTTGGTTTTTTAATTATAATTTTTTTAAAAAAAACTTTTTTTAGGGTACTTTAACCCTAGGTTGTCTGAACAATCCTATCATCTACAGTAAGGCAGTATATGAGGATTTCCCTCATTCATTACAATGTGCTGATCACTGAGGCAGCCTCGGGCCTTTGGAAGCTTTGCCGGTGCAGATGTGCGGTTTAACACGTAACAGGGAGCAACAATCGTCACCAAGATGATGGCGCCCATGTAGGCGATCAACGGGAAAACACCCGCAATCGCTGCTAGGGTGTAACCGGTAAGTGTTTGTTGCAATATGCAGCAAAGATTTACCGGCTATGGAGAGGGCTCAGCCCGTGAGCCCTCACCATGCACCCGCACCCGGCATGTGACGTACCGTTACGTCACATGCTGTGATTCGATTCGGGTTGAATCGAATTTTGATAAATTCGTCCATCTCTAACACTGACACTTAGAAAGAGATGAGACAGATCAGAGATGGTGAGATGTATGAAATGCCTATTACACATGGGCATGGCAGATAGAGGCTGACAGACTTTTACACTGTCAGCTCTACAGCAGGAATGATAAAGAAGGTTGGACTTATATCTTTGAGATGCTGTATTTTTGTTAATAGCAATGAAGTAGAGAATGTGTCATTTTGTTATCCTGAGTAGATATAAGAAACTTTAAGGCAAAGTCTATCATGTCAAGGCGGCGGTCGGCTCAAACAGGCCTCAGCCCCAGCGGCCCCCCAAAGGTATGGGGGGATATCTGCATCAAAGGTGTTATGATATTCCGGGGAAACCGGTGAGGAACATATACCACACGCTCTGCCTCAAAGTCCAAAATGTCTAATGAAGCACACTTTTGTTAACATTGGAACATCTTCCTTGTGAATGCTCAGTTTCAAGATTTAACCCCTAGGGGTACTTTGAAGTTTGAAAAATGTTGTATAAAATTTTATAGTGGACTACACATTTCTATATAAAGATCTCCAGTAAAGTAAATAATATTACAATATAATTTTCTATATTTGTAATCTGTATAATTATCCATAATTTACCCAACATAATGTTCACCCATGACTGGTCGTCAGAGATGACTAGCAAGATAACAAAAAACAAGGAAATGCATGTGACTGAGAAAAAAATGTTTATACACAATAGAGAAATACCATAGGGTCAATAGTAAGAAGACAGAAAAGAAATTGCAATATTGTTTTACATTATTAGCAATAATTTTTTTAAGGAAAATTTTGTAAGCTAAGGAAAGTGTAAGCTAAAATAACAATTGTTGCAAAAATTGTTGAAGATTAAAATTCTCAGTTGTAAAACTACCTGTACAAATGAGAAATATAAGAATATTATATAGTCTGACAATCCCGTCTCCTTAAGAGTAAAGCATCTTGTTTTAAGTAAATGAAGCAAAAAGGGACATTCCATCATTGATCACTTATCTACTGGATAGGTAACAAATGCTAAATACATTGATACATAATGTGAGATGGATTTTGGTAAAGCTTATCCACTGGACCTGACCTCATTGTTATGTGAACCATTTTGGAACTGACAGGCTGCACATATAATCACATCCATTAATAACTTGCATTTGTTTTATATTGTGACTTCATCTTCAGATCAATTTTCAATTTCTCCTTGTTCTTCAATGTATTTCTTTCTTTTCTTTAACAAAAACAGTTAATACATAACCCTGCTGTCTTTTATGCTTGTTTGTTTTCAGTGAATGGATCATTCCATGACTCTCTCTGTACCAATTAGAAGATGAAAGGAAGCTTTAAACCAAAATGCAGAGCTTTAAACAACAGAGTATGGTGGGGGTAAATCTTTGGACTCCAGTTTAGTTGCCTCAGTGTAGGATGGAAGTGCTGTCTGCAAAAGAAATGGATGACACATTTGAAATGATTAAAGTGTTATACATTATGATAAAATCATATATATATATATATATATATATACCAAGCAACCCCGGAACCCCAGATCCTGACAATATATATGTAGCTTATTCACAGCATACACATGTGCGTTCTGATAAGGGAAAATTGAGGACTCTTTCCAACAGACAATTACATCAGGTTAAAACCTTCCCATACTATTATGGCGAGCGTCGGGTGCATGGGAAGGGCTCACAGGCTTAGTCCTCTCCATAGCCGGTAAGTCTTTGCTGCATATTGCAACAAAGACTTACCGGTTACACCCTAGCACCCATTGCAGGTGTTTTCCCATTGATCGCCTACATGGGCGCCGCCATCTTGGTGAAGATTGTTGCTCCCCGTGACAACATCAGGGAGTGGCATCTGGTTGTCTTACGAAGATTTGAGGCTGTCTTGTTTTAACCCATTCATTACAATGTGCAATTTGCCCATTGTAATGAATGAGGTGGAAAATCCTCATATATTGCCATACTGTAGTATAGCAATATATGGTAGGATTGATCAGACAACCTAGGGTTAATGTACCCCAGGGGTCTGAAAAACAGTTAAAAAAAAAAAAGAAGTTTTTAAAAAAAATTCTAATAAAAAACCCCAAAAATTCTAATCAACCCCCTTTACCTATAACTGATATAAATATAAATAAACAGTAAAAATCATAAACACATTAGGTATTGCCGCTTCTGAAAATGCCCGATCTATTAAAATATAATAACTTTTTTTAATGCGTTTAACCCTGTAATGGAAAATAGCGCCAAACTCTCTTTTTTGCAATTTTTAAAAATATTAAAAATTCAAAGAAAAGTGATCAAATGGTTGTACAGTCCGATATATGGTAGCATTGTAAATTACATCAAAAGTCGCACAAAATGACACCACCTACAGCTCCATACACCAAAGTATGAAAAAGTTATTGGCACCAGAAAATGGCAAAATCAAAAAAATTTTGTACAGGAGGTTTTAATTTTTGTAAATGTATGATAACATTATAAAATCTATACAAATTTATACAAAGTTATCCCCGTCATCACACTTACCCAAAGAATAAAGTAGACATGTCATTTGAGACCCATAGTGAAAGCCGTAAAATCCAAGCCCACTGAATACCATCACTATGAGGTGCAGTTTGTTATGCAGAAAACAAGCCACCACAGAGCTCTTTACATGTAAAAATAAAGTTATAGTTATAGATTTTTGAAGGTGGGGAGGGAAAAATGGAATTGAAAAAACAAAAAAGGGCCAGGTCCTTAAGGGGTTAAAAGAGCAGCTGCAAAAAAGCCTTGTCATAGCAGCAGACAAGTTTTTGAGGCTGCTGGTGCCTCCAACGTCCTCCTAACAACAAGATGCAAGGTCCTTCAGAGGTTTGTGTGTTCCCGTGTATCCTACATTCCTGCTCCTGAGTTCCCGTGTCCTGCGTTCCTGTGTTCCTGCATTCCTGTGTGCCTGTGTTCCTGTTCCCATCTGCCTGGACCTCCTGTTGCTGATTGGACTTGACGTTGCATCTCTGCAGACTGCCCTGACCCTGTGCCTAGACCTGACCACGAGACTGTATTCCGCTAAGGTACCTTGACCTCGGTTGCCACGATTACGATGACTGCAATTCATATAGGTAATTTTGAAAAATATAAAAAATATTAATTGCATAATAATTTGGAACACAGTGTAATTAGCAATTTATTGCATCAAATAAATATTTGATACCATAAATAAACAGAACGTAAGTAATATAGCGTAATATAACGCTTATATTTTCCTGTATTTTTTTAACCAAGTTTGCACACACTGAAGCAAGCATTGTGGCCCAGATCTTCTCCAGATGTTTCAGGTTTCGAGGCTGTCACTCGGCAATATTGAGTTTCTGCTTCCTGTAAAGAATTCTGATTGCTTTCAGCTCTGGAGAATGGTCCTCTCCAGGACCTTGAAATGCTTCCTACAGAGCCTCTCCTTAGTTGCCCTGGCTATGTGTTTTGGGTCATTGTCATACTGGAGGACCCAACCATGACCCATTTTCAATGGTCTTAGTGAGAGAAGGAGGTTTTTGTCCAAAATCTTGCATGGCACCACCCATCCTCCCTTCAATAGTGTGCAGTCTTCCTCCCCCATTTGCAGACAACCACCCCCAAAGTATGATGTTTCAACCCCCATGCTTCATGTTTGGGATGGTGTTCCTAGAGTTTTATTCATCCTTCTCCTTCCACCCAACCTAGCAAGTGGAGTTGATGCTAAAAAGTTGCATTGGGGTCTCATCTGACCACATGATCTTCTCCCATGCCTCCTCTGGATCATGCAGATGGTCAGTGAGGAACTTCAAATGGGCCTGGACATGTGCTGGCATGAGTAGGGTGACCTTGCAAGTGATGCATGATTTTAATCCATGATGGCATAGTGTGTTATTACAGTAATCTTTGAGACTATGGGGCACATTTACTTACCCGTCCTGCACTATCCCCGAAAGTGCATTGTCTGACCGGAATGCACATCTGCCGCAATTCTCAAGATCGTGCTCCCGATATCCTGCATGTGTCGCTTCCCTGCTCAGGTCCGCCGTAGTTCACCATCTTCTTCCCGTTGCATGTAAGTGCTTGATCTTATGACACAATTTGAATCTTAAATCCCGCTCTGTGTCACAATCAGTCGGATCGTCCGATGGCCCGCCCCCAGATTTCTGTCGCATGAAAGCCGACGCAGCTGTGCCAAAATCCGTTTGCGTGTGACACAATCCCGTGCTAAATAGCTGTCACAGCCCTGCAATCCCGGAAAATGTAGGGAAGTCAGACGGCAATGTGATCCACGGACCCTTATTAAATAAGCCCATATGTTCCCAACTAAACTTTCTCAGAATAACCCCTGCCTCACAAGATGAGAACCTTGTATGGAGCCCCAAAACAAGGAAGATTGGCAGTCATCTAGTGTTTCATCTATTTCCTAATAATTGTGCCAACAGTTGTTGTCTTCTCACCAAGCTGCTTGCCTACTATCCTGTAGCCCATCACAGCTTTGTGCTGGTCTACAATTTTGTCCCTGGTGTCTGTAGACAGCTATTTGGTCTAGCCCGTGGTGGAAAAGTTGAAGTGTGAATGATTGAGTGTTTGGACAGGTATCTTTTATACAGGAAACAAGTTAAAACAATAACATTTAATACAGTAAATGGGTGTAGGAGGAGCTTCTTAATGAAAAATGAACAGCGCTGAGAGCAAGAAGTCTTGGTTGTTGGTAGGGGATCAAATACTTCGTTCATGAGTATTTGACTTGAGTATAAGCCTAGGGTGGAAAATGCATTGGTCACAGCCAGTATATAGCTAGTCAGTCACCTTCCCCCCTAGTATATATACCTCCAGCCCCTGCCCTCAATATAAAGCCATCCAGCCCCTGCTCCCAGTGTATAGCCAGCCAGCATTCCAACCGGATATAGCCAGCCCCCTTCCCCAGTTTATAGCCAGCCCTCTGCCAGTTTATAGCCAGTCCCCTATCCATGTATATAGCCAGCCAGTATTCTTCCAATATAGCCAGCCCCTGCCCAAGTCTATAGCCAGCCCCAGTTTTCCCAATTCATAAAAAAAAGAAAGTCAATACTCACCTTGACCGCGCAAGTCTTCTCTTCTTCGGTCAGGCAGCAGCAGGTCCTTGTCACTTTGATGTCAGCAGCGGCTGAAGTCACAGCGTTTGCGCTGGAGCATTACAAGGACCTGCTGCTGCTGGAGTGAACAAGAGAAGACCTGCAGGGGTGTCGCAAAGGTGAGTATTGACCTTTTTTTTTTACTTGAGTATAAGACAAGTTTGGGTTTTTCAGCACATTTTTTGGTCAGGCAACAGCAGGTTCTTGTCACTTTGATGTCAGCAGCGACTGACGTCACAGCGTTTGCGCCAGAGCATCACAAGGACCTGCTGCTGCTGAAGTGAAGTAGAGAAGATCTGCAGGGGTGTCTGAGAGGTGAGCATTGACTTTCTTTTTTTTTTTACTTGAGTATAAGCCAAGTTTGGGTTTTTCAGCACATTTTTTTGTGCTGAAAAACTCGGCATATACTGTAGTATATGCGGCATGAGGTAGAATCATGCCATGGGTTGAATGTTTCCTAGGGCATGTAGAAACAAACATTTGAAGCAATTTTTTGAGAATTTTTTTTATCATATATGAGTCATGCAAATTATAGTAAATAATAAACTCTGTAATATGCTTCATTAAAGGGGTATTCTCGTCTCTGCATTCACATTCAATTTCATTAATCTTCCATCTATATGCATTTCTTCAATTAGATGTTATTAAAAAAATGTACCTGTGTGAAGATAATTTCTCATAAATGTAGCGCTGTGGTCCCTTAGAAACAAGAGTGTGTCCTAGGATACGGCCACCTCTGCTGGAGTGATTGCAGGTAGACACAAAGGGTGTTTGTATATGAAATGTCTGGGAGTTACTGCACGTCCTACAGCTGTCCTGTGGTAATGATCGCTGAAGCCAGGTGGTCAGGCAGGGCACAATAGTACATGGCTGGCCACTGCTGCCAAAATTTGAGGTGGTCTTAACCGAGGAATCTATTTCGTTTCTAGGGGACAACATCACTACATGTATGAGAAATAATCTTCATTCAGGAACATTTTTTTTAATAACATCCGATTGAAGAAATATTTACATATGACAAATGAATTAAATTAAATGTAAATGGCCAGAGAGATAAGCAAGCAAGCTAAACATTAAAGTGGTTGTCAACTTTCAGAAAATAATTGATATTGTTTTTGTAAGTAAAAGTTCTAAAACTTTCCAATATACTCTCTGAATCAATTTTCATTTTTCTAGATCTCTGTTTGACCTCGTTCTATAGGAAGCTTCATTGTCTTCTTCCTGTGGATAAAAACATGTCCAAGGTCATGTGATGTTTTACAGGTCCATGACTTGTTGTAACACACAGCCATGGCTGGCACCAAGGCCCACTTGAGGGGGGGGGGGGAGATGTGTCCCAGGAATATAATAATGATGCAGAGAGCAGTGACTCTCTGCATCATTAGTGCCTGTGTTGGAGTTTTGCACCGAGTTCCCATAGGGGCCACAGCCATGCAAACCTCACAGCCACCAGCACTGCTCGGGGGTCGGGCCGCAGTATTATCAGATGCACGGAGGATCATCTCTATAGGCTGGACGCAGACAGGAAGCAACATGTGCTGAACTTGTCACCTCCGTGAGATGTATGATGATCCTGTGACCCTATGTGAGGAGGTTCTAGAGGACAGTGTGGTAGGAGTCAAGCCGCTGTGTGTTCAGTTAACCCTTTGCTTTCTTTCCCTCCCCCCACATTCAACCACCTAAATATATTGGCAGATGGCCTTGTTTCCCAACTATGTCCTTGCTATCATCCCATCAATGCTTCCTTTAAAACATTAACCCTGAGGGTGCGTTCACACATGGGCCCCCATTTATTAAAGCGCTTGCACCTGTTTTCTGTCTGTACAAACTTTGTGCACATTTATTTATAAAGTGTCTTCTCCAATATTGTGTCATGGCTGCACAGTGTCCACCACACCACAAATTTCTGCATGTAAGGGGGCATTCTGGTGCATAGTTGGACTATGCATCACATTGATTACTACGACGTGACAGAATTGTATTGCACACTCTATGTTAAAGGTGCACCAAAATAAAGTTGGTGACACTTCATGAGCAGTGCAGGGTGCACCAGATAAATAAAGACTGT
>WNYA01003425.1:0-25589 GCA_019512145.1 Engystomops pustulosus | reverse complement strand
AACCAGTCTGCCCATTCTCCTCTGACCTCTGGCATCAACAAGGCATTTCCGCCCACAGAACTGCCGCTCACTGGATATTTTTTCTTTTTCGGACCATTCTCTGTAAACCCTAGAGATGGTTGTGCGTGAAAATCCCAGTAGATCAGCAGTTTCTGAAATACTCAGACCAGCCCTTCTGGCACCAACAACCATGCCACGTTCAAAGGCCTCAAATCACCTTTCTTCCCCATACTGATGCTCGGTTTGAACTGCAGGAGTATCGGTTATTGTCTGGACCGGTGTCTTGATTAGTTATTGTCTGGTCCGGGGTATTATCTGTTATTCTGGCTAGTCTGTGTGTGTATTAGTTTATTGTCTGGTCCGGGTCTGTATATTTTATTGGCTGGTCTGGGGGTCTGTATTAGTTATTGGCCGGTCTGGGGGTCTGTATTAGTTATTGGCCGTTCCGAGGTCTGTGTATAGTTATTGTATTGTCTGGTCTGGGGTCCTGTATAGTTTTGGCTAGTCTGGGGTCTGTATTAGTTATTGCCCTGGGGGGGGGTGTATGATGTTTGTCTGGTCTTGGGGTCTGTTAATACTTATTGTCTGTTCATGTGGTCCCTGTTATGGTTATGGGGTGTCCTAGGTCTGTATAGGTTTATCTGTCTAGTAGTCCTGGGGTCTGTGTTTAGTTTATTGTCTAGTCTGGGTCTGTATTTTTTAGTTATTGTCTAAGTCCAGGGTGTGTATTAGTTATTGGCCGGTCTGGGGGGTCTGTATTAGTTTAATGAATTCCTGGTCCGGGAATTCTGTATTAGTTATTGTTGGGTCTGATCGTCTGTATTATATATTGTCTTTCCGGTATCGGTATTATTTATTGTCTAGTCCGGGATCTGTGCTTATTTATTGGCGTGGTCTGGGGTCCTGTATTATTAATGCATGGTCTGGGTGTGTATTAGTTTTTGTCTGGTCTGGGGTCTGTATTTAGGTTATTTGGCTAGTCTGGTTCATGTTATTAGTTTTGTCTAATCCTGGGGCGTGTATTATTATTGGCTAGTCCTGTTGTCTGTAATTAGTTATTGTCTGGTCGGGGGTCTGTAGTAATTTATTGTGTGGGCCCGGGTGTGTTAGTTATTGTCTGGTCTTGGGTCTGTATTAGTGTCTGTCTGGGCCTGGTTGTGTATTCGTTTATTTTCTGTTCTTGGGTCTGTATTTATTTATTGTCTGGTCTGGGTCAGTATTAGTTTTGTCGTGGTCCGGGGTCGTGTTATGTCAATTGTCGGTCTGGGGTCTTTATTAGTATTGTCTGGTCCCGGGGTCTGTGTTAGTATTGTCTTTGTCTGGGTGGGGTCTGGTATTAGTTTTGGCTAATCATGGGTTTCTTTATTATTATTGTACTAGTCTGGTCTTTCGTAGTTATTGGCTAGTCCTGTGGCTGTATTAGTTTTGTCTGGTCCTGGTCTGTTATTTTTTATGTGTGGCCGGGTGTGTTTTGTTTTGTCGGTCTGGGGTCCTGTATTAGTTGATTGTCTGGGCCTGGGTGTGTATTATTATTTCTGGTCTGGGTCTGTAATTAAGTTATCGCCCTATCTGGGGGTCTGTATTAAGTTATTGTCTGGTCTGTGGTCCTGTTTTTTAGTTATTCTGGGCCGGTGTGTATTAGTTTATTGTCCTGTCTGGGGCCTGTATTAGTTACTGTCTATTTCGGTCTGGGTTCTGTATTATTATTGTCTGGTCTGTCTGTATAGTATTGTCTGGTCGGGGTCTGTATTATTATGTCTGGTCTGGGGTCTGTATTCTTAGTTGGTCTTCTGGGGTTTGTGTTAGTTTTATGTCTGGTCTGGGGTCTGTATTAGTTATTGGCCGGTCTGGGGCCGGGGTTTCTGTATTATGTAATTTTCTGGTCTGGGGTCTGTATAGTTAGTTGTCCTGGTCCTGGGATCTTATTAGAGTTATTGTCTGGTCTAGGGTCTGTATTAGTTATTGTCCCTGGTCTGGGTCGTATAGTTATTGTCTGGTCTATAAGGGTCGTTATTAGTTATTGGTCTGTCCAGGGGTCTTATTCGTTTATTGTCCTGGTCTTGGGTCGTTATTAGTTATTTACTTTTCCGGGTCTTTGTTAAGTATTGTCTGGTCTGGGTCTGTTTAGTTATGTCTGGTCCGTGCTCTGTTAGGTTTTCATTTTCTGGGGTCATGTATTAGTCTATATGCTGGTCCGGGGTCGGTATAGTGATTGTCTGGTCTGGGGTCTGTATTAGTTATTGTCGTCGGGTTGTTGATCTTGGGGCTCGTAAGTTATTGTGGTTAGGTATTGTATTGTATGTACTGGGGTCTGTATTGGTTATTGTGTGGGTCTAGGGGTTCTCGGGATGTAATTAGTTATTGTCTGGTCTGGGGTCTGTATTAGTTATTGTCTGGTCGGGGTTTCTTTATTATGTATTGGTTGTCTGGGGTCTGTATTGTTATTGGGTTTGGGTTCTGTATTAGTTTTGGCTGGTTGGGTTCTGTATTAGTTATTGTATGGCTTATTAGATCTATGGGGTCTGATAGTTATTTGTCTGGTCTGGTCTGTATTAGTTATTGTCTGTGTCCGGGGTCGTATTAGTTATGTCTGGTCGGGGTCTTATTATTATTGTCTGGTCGGGGTGTGTATTAGTTATTGTCTGGTCTGGGGTCTGTATTAGTTATTGTCTGGTCGGGGTCTGTATTAGTTGATGTCTGGTCTGGGGTCTGTATTAGTTATTTCTGGTCTGGGGGTCTTATATGTTATTTTCTGTGCTAGGGTCTGTATTTAGTTATTGGACTGGTCCGGGGTCTGTGTTATGTTAGTTATTGTCTTGTTCTGGGGTAGTATTAGTTATTGTTGGTCCGGGTCTGTGTAGTATTTATCTGGTCTAGGGTCTGTATTAGTATATTGTCTGGTCCGGGGTTCTTTATTATTATTGTCTGGTCCGGATCTGATAGTTATTGTCTGGTCCTGGGGTCTGTATTAGTTATTGTTATCTGTGGTCTGGATTCATATTGTTCTGTCTGTGGGTCTGTATTAGTTATTGTCTGGGTTCCTGGGGTCGTATTAGTTATTGGCTAGGTCTGTGGTCTGTATTAAGTTATTGACTGGTGTCTGGGGATCTGATAATTTTTGTCTAGTACTGGGGGTCTTATTAGTTATTGCTGTCTGGGGTCTGTATTAGTTATTGGCCGGTCTGGGGGGCCTGTATTAGTTATTGTCTGGTCTGGGGCCTGTATTAGTTATTGGCTGGTCTGGGTCGTATTAGTTTATTGTCTGGGTCTGGTCGTATTAGTGATTGGTCGGTCCGTGGTCTGTATTAAGTATAATGTTGGGTTCGGGGTCTGTATTAGTCTATTGTCTGTTGGGGCATGATTAGTTATTGTCGATCTGAGGGTCTGTATTAGTTATTGTTGTGTCTGGGTCTGTATAGTTATTGTCTGGTCCGGGGTCGTGTATTAGTTAATGTATATCTGTTGGTCTGTATAGTTTATTGTCTGGTCTGGGGTCTGTAAGTTGTCTGGTATGGGTCTGTAGTTCTTGTTGGTCTGGGCTGTATTAGTTATTGTCTGGTCTAATGGGCTGTATTAGTTTATGTCTGGTCGCGGGTCGGTTGTTCGAGTCGTTGGAATATTATTATTGATGGTCCTGGTCTGTGTTAGGTATTGTCTGGTCTGGGGTCTGTTAGTTTATGTCTGGTCCGGCCGGGGTCTTTGTTAGGGATTGTCTGGTCTAGTGTCTGTATGTTTAGTGTCTGGTCCGGGGTCGCTGTATTAGTTATTGTCTGTACGGGATCTGTACTGTTTTAGTTATTGTCTGGTCTGGGTCTTATTACTAGTAGGTTGCTAGTATGTGGTCTGTATAGGTTATTGTCTGGTTCTGGGGTCTGTATTAGTTTATTTTCTGGTCTGGGGTTGTATTAGTTTATTGGCTGTCTGGGGCCTGTAATGTTATGTCTATTCCTGTGGGTCTGTATATTTATTGTCTTGGTCTTATTTAGTTATGTTGTCCGCGGGGTGCTGTATTAGTTATGTTCTGGTCTTGGGTCTGTAAAGTTATTGTCTGGTCTGGTGTCTATCATTAGTTATTGTCTGGTCTTGGGTCTGTATTAGTGTATTGTTGGTCCGGGGTCTTTTAGTTAAGTTAATGTCTGTCTGGGGTCTGATTAGTATTGTCTGGTCTGGGGTGTGTAGTAGTTATTGTCTGGTCTGGATCTTATTAGTTAGTTGTCTGGTCGCTGGGTCAGATTAGTTATTGTCCTGGTCCGGGGTTCTGTATGTAGTTATTTACTGGTCTGGTGGTCTGTATTGATTTATTGTTGGCTAGGGTCTGTATTAGTGTATTGTTTCTGGTCGGGGTCTGTTTAGTTTTGTTCTGTCTGGGGTCATATTAGTTATTGGTCTCGCGGTCTGTGTAGGTATGTAGGTCTGTAGGGTCTGTATTAGTATTGTACCGGTCGCGGGGTCTGTGTTAGGCTTCTTTCATGTGTATTGTCTGGGTCTTTTATTGGCTATTGTCTGGTACGGGGTCGTGTACTTAGTTATGGTCTGGTTGTGGTTCTGATAGTTATTGTATGGTCTGGGCGTGTGGTGTATTGTGGTCTGGGGTCTTTATCTTTATACGTTATTGTCTGGTCCGGGTCTGTATTAGTTATGTCCTGGTCCGGGGTCTGTATTAGTTTATTGGCTAGTTCGGGGTCTGTATTAGTTATTGTCCTGGTCCGGGATCTCCTATTATTTTGGTATGGTCTGGGGTCTGTATGATTATGTGTCTAGTCTGTGGTCTGTATATTATTGTCTGGTCGGGGGTCTGTATTAGTTATTGGTGTCGTGTCGGTATTAAGTTATTGTTGTCTGTGGGTCTTATAGTTATTGGCGTGGCCGGGGTCTGTATTAGTTATGTGTCTGGGTGGGTCTGATTAGTTATGTCTGGCTGGGTCTGAATAGTTATTGTACTGGTCCTGGTCTGTATTAGTTAGTTGTCAGGTCTGGGTGGGTCGTATATTTTGTGTATCTGGGGTCTGATTAGTTTTGTCTGGTTGGGGTCTGTATTAGTAGTTGGACTGGTCCGGGGTCGTATTAGTATGTCTGGGTGGGTTCTGTATTAGTTATTTGTCTGGTCTGGGTCTGTGTTAGGTATTGGCTAGTCGGGGTCTGTATTAGTTATTGTCTGGTCCGGGATCTGTATTAGTTATTGTACTAGTCTGGGGTCTGTATTAGTTATTGTCTGCTGTGTACTATAGTTTTGTCATTGTCTGGGGCTCGTATGTTGATTAGTCGGGTCTGGGGTCGTATTAGTTTATTGGCTAGTCTGTTGGTCTGTATTAGTTATGGGCAGTCTGTGGTCTGTATTAGTATTGTCTGGTCTGGGGTCTGTGATAGTTATTGGCTAGTCTGTGGTCCTGTATTGTTTTGCTATCTGTGGGTTGTATTAGTTATTCTCTGGTCTGGGGTCTTAGTAGTATTGGTCTAGTCTGGGGGTCTGTATAGTTATTGTCTTAGGTCTGGGGTCTGTATTAGTTATTGTCTGGGCCGGGGTCTGTTCATTAGTTATTGTCTGGGGTGGGGGCTTGTATTAGTTATATTGTCTGGTCTGGGTTCTGTCTGTTAGTTATTGTCTGTCCGGGGTCTGATAATTAGTTATTGTCAGGGTCTGGGGCTGGAATAGTTATTGGTCTACGTATCTGGGGTCTGTATTAGTGATTGGTCTGGTCTGGGGGTCTGTATAGTTTTGGCTCTTCGTCGGGGTCTGTATTAGATTATTGGCTGGGTGGGGTTCTGTATTAGTTGATTGTCTGGTTGGTCTGTTTTCTGTGTCTAGGGTTTATTAGTTAATTGTCTGTGTCGCGGATTGGATTTTATTACGGTTGTATATTGTCTAGTCTCGGGTCTGGTATAAGTTATTGTCGTAGTCCTGTGGTCTGTATTAGTTATTGTCTTGTCTGGTCTGAATTTGTTATTGTCGGTCTTGGGGTCCTGTATTTATGTGATTGTGCTGTCTGTGGTCCTGATGTAGTTATGGCTAGTCTGTGTGGTTGTAATTAGTTATGGTCTGGTGAGGGGTCTGTATTAGGTATCTTGGCTCGTCTGTGGTCTGTATTAGGTTATTTGGCTAGTGGGTCTGTATTAGTTATTCTCTGGTCGGTCGTATGATTGCAGTTGGTCTGTATAGTTATGTCTAGTCTGGGCTGTATAGTTATTGCTGTTGGGTTAAGTTATGTCTGGTCCGGGGTCTGTATTAGTTATTGTCTGGGTGGGGTCCTATTAATGTTATTGTCTGGTCTGGGTTGGTATTAGTTATTGTTCGGTCCGGGGTACTGTATTTATAGTTATTGTCAGGTCTGGGTCTGTACTTAGTTCTTGGTCTAAGTCTGGGGGTTCTGTATTATATTGCTGTCTGGGTCTTTATTAGTTATTGGCTCGTCCGGGTCTGTGTATTGTATTATTGGGTCTGTGGCGTCTGTTATTGGTTATTGTCTGGTCGGGTCTGGTGTTAGAGTATTGGCTAGTCGCGGGTCTCTTAAGTTATATTTCTGGTCGGATATTCGATTAGGTATGTCTAGTCGGGGTCTGTATAGTTATTGTCTAGTCTGTGGTTCTGTCTTAGTTATTGTCTGGTCGGGGTCTGTATTTGTTATTGTCGGGTTATGGGTCGTATTAGTTATTATTGGCTACGTTCTGTTGGTATGCTGTTTTGTTGATGTTTGTGACGGTAGGTTGTGGTCTGGTAGTATCTGGTCTGGGTCTGTAGTTAGTTTATTGGCTAGTCTGTGGTCTGTATTAGTTATTGTACTCTGGGTCTGATATGTAATGGCGGGTCGTTATTAGTATTGTTATTAGTCTGGGTCTGTAATAGTCTTATTGTCTAGTCTGGGGTCTGTTTAGTTAGTTATTTCTGGTCCGGGGTTCTGTTTTTTATTAGTTATTGGCTATCTGGGTCTGATTATAGTATTGTTGGTCCGGGGTCTTGTGATTATTATTCTCTGGTCTGGGGTCTGTATTAGTTATGGTCTGTCGGGGTCTGTATTAGTTATTGTCTAGTCAGGGTCTGTGTTAGTTATTGTCTGTTGGGTCTGTGTTTAGTTACTTGTATAGTTTGGGGTCCTGTATTAGTTTATTGTCGGTCTGGGGTTCTGTTGTAGTTTTGTCTGGTCGGCTGTCCTTTTAGTTATTGTCTGAATGCAGATTTGGTTTTTTGGTTGGATTAATGGCGTGTATTGTGGATTTCATTCTGGGTGTTTTTTATATTGTGTTGTGGTGATTATGCATTGTAGGGGGTCTGGATATTGGTGTGCCGTTCCTAGTTTGAGTGGTTTTGACCAATTATGATCCTCGGACCAAAAAGCATTGTTTGCCCCCACTCTGTCTCTGAAGAACAGCCCTAAGACGATTTGTAAAGGAAGTGAAGAGTGACCTTTGTTAATACCGGCTCTGTGTTGATTTCCAATACTGATCTCCTTGCAATATATTGGTCCGGGAGGTCATTGTTGGGCCACAAGTCCAAAATATTCAGGTTCTGTATATTGAATTGATATGTTATCTCTATTTTTTCTGAGTAAAATCTTTGTATTTTTCTGATCCAAGTGAAATGGGGACACACTGACCCTCACACTGCTGTGCCTGGCCCTCACAAATCCTGGTGGTGACGCCTCTGACCTGTGCTGTTGGCCAGAACAAACAAAAGTTTATTGAAAGAAATTATCATTTAAGTAGTAATCACTCATGAAGGGAGGGTTCACATATGTCATTAAAATTTTTTAACACAATATAAAGGATTTGAGATTTCGAAATTTTCATTCTATGTTACACGCTTGTTATGTTAACACAATGCAATCATACAATCTCCTCATAGCAGCATTTACATTACGTGTAACCGCCACATGCGATCACACACTATGTATGATAGACACACTCGCATCCACCATCCCGACATCCGCACGTCATGTACATCCTCTTCCAGGTGGTTTGATGTTTTAGAGCCCCTTTTGCACACTTTAGGTTTTCACTCGCTTGTTCTGCGTTGTGTATCTGACTACAGTACATTGCGCAAGCACTCTGACTCGGTTGTGGAGATTACCTTACCATTCCGTCCGACTGAAGTTCATTTCATTAAACTGCAATGTCCGGGTATAATGCACATCTGCGCGAGTTACTAAATCGTGCGCCCCGATATCCTGGCATGTGTCGTTTCCCCGCTCAGGTCCTCGGAGTTCACCTTCTTCTTCCTAGTGCATGTAATTGCATGTCTTGTGTCTATGCGCTGTGCGGAGGAAGTCACTAAGATCCTGCACCCGATTTCCGCATGGTCGCTTCCCTGCTCAGGTCCCCGGAGTTCACATTTCTTCGCCTGGTGCGTTGTGTTAAGGTCATTGTCTGTGTATAATGGCGATGTGTCGGGAGTCACTAAGATCGTGGCGGCGTTCCGATATCCTGCATGTTGTACTTTCCCCGCTCAGGTCCCCGGAGTTCACCTTTTCTCTCTTTTCTTCTCTGTTGCATGTAAGTGCACTTGTCCGTGTATAATCGCTGTGCGGTCGGAGTCACTACATATCGTGCCCCGATATCCTGCATGTGTCGCTTTCCCCGTCTAGGTCCCCGAGTTCACATTCTTCTTCCCGGTGCTGTAAGTGCAATTGTCCGTGTATAATGACATGTCCCGCGACTTCACTAAGTTGTAGCGCCCCGATTCCTGAGCGTGGTCGCTTCCCCCCTGTCGAGGTCCCCGGAGTTCACCTTTTCTTCTCTGGTGCAATGTAAGTGCTTGTCCATGTATAATGCCGCTTGTGACCGCTGATTCACTAAGAAGTTGCGCCCGTTCCTGCAGTGTCACTTTCCCCGCTCAGTCCTCAGAGTTCACCTCTCTTCTTCTGGTGATTGTAAGTTGCATTGTCCGGTGTATAATGCCTGTGGCGGGGAGTCACTAAATGTTGCCCCGATATCCTGCATGTGTCGATTCCCCCGCTTAGGTCCCCGGAGTTCACCTTCGTCTTCACTGGTGCTGTAAGTGCATTGTCCATGTAAAATGCGCTGTGCAGGGGAGTCACTACGATCCTGCGCCTGATATCCTGCAGATTCACTTCCCCGCTCAGTCCCCGAGTTTCACCTTCTTCTTCTGTCCTGTGAATGTAAGTGCATTGTGGTGTATATGCACCTGTGCCGCCCCGGATTATTCATAAGGATCTTCGCGGCCCGATATATCCTTGCTTGTCACCTTCCCCCGCTCAGGTCAACCTTCTTCTTCCTGGTGTACGTGCGTGGTCTTGGCCACACAATCTTAAAGTTAAATCCGCCCATTCGGATCGTCACTGCAAAGCCCACATCAATTTCTGTCACATGGAGCCAGCGCAATGTGTGCCCCAAAAGTCCGATCGGTAGTCGACACATCCCATCAGCAGACACCTGTTAATACCTGTCAAACTGCGCAATCCCAAAAAACGAACGTCCGACGAAGTGCGATCCTGACCTTAGTAAATAAGTCCCATTGTATTTAATGGGTGTCATTCAATATGGGGTTACAAACCTTCTGAAAATAACCCATTGGTGTAAAGGGTCAGAGTGCAGCACGGTTGCACATGAGAAGCAGCGAGAACAATGGCTTGAAAAACGCAGTGTTAAAGGGCCCTAAATCTTGCTCTAATTTACCTGATGCGTTCTCTCGTATTTCCCTTATTTAATAAAATGATCTCTCGGTACGTTACGCAAGTTGGATCCTGGTTACTAAGGAATCAAAACATGATCCATCATATAACCAGGCTAACATTACTCATAGATGCAGCACCGGGACTGTGGAAGCTCTTATATTTGTCATCCATGGCCTCCTTCCTCTAAATCAACTGTTTAAAATTGTACTAATAGCCTGATGGGCTCTAAGAGTCATTACCAAAGGCCCTTCCCCTCTCCCCTCTTCCTGCGGTAATATCACACAATGGGGAGTGGCTCTGCAATTGTAAACATCCTGTGAAGGTGCGGCATGGAGTGACCTCATGTAACAACCCAAGAGGCCTTCAGGCCCGTAGGATATTTATACATTATTGATTTAGAAGGAAGGAGGCACATGGATAACAAATAATTGTAGCCATCCTGAATATGCAGCTCACACTCGGCATCATGTGGGGAGATTGCGAGCAGAGGTGTATAGGATTTTTTATTTTATGGGCCAAAAATCACACAAACATTATAATGGTTGGTAAATAAATTACATTTACCTATTCTGCCCTCACCCGTTGCTCAACACTAGTGAAGCCTCCAGCAGCACGTCAAAAAGCCGCCGCGCATGCTGGGTGCCACCATTTTCCTCTTCACGTCATCCAAAGACGATGATCTTTCGCCGTGACAGTCTTTAATGAGACCCCCAGGCTGTAATGGTGTTATAGACAGGACTTTTACAGGCAGTGAGCCAGCCCAGTGACGTACGACTCTACTGGGCCCTGGTGAGAGACTTTGGATTGGACCCCCCCCATATACCTCAACTCTCACTGCCACCTTCCCGTCCACATTTACACTCTGAGAATACACATACACTCAACCGCCACTTCATATTAGAATACACCTGCTAGTAACGGGTTGGACCCCATTTTGCCTTCAGAACTGCTTCAATTTTACGTGGCCTAGATTCAACAAGGTGACTGGAAGCTCTCTCAGAGATTTTGGTTTCATATTGACATTATTGCATCCACACAGTTGCACGCAGATTTGTCGGCTGCAACATCCAAGATGAATCTCCCTTCCACCACCAGATCCCCAAAGATGCTCTATTGATTGAGACTCTGGTGACGTGGGCCATTTGAGTCCAGTGACCTTCATTGTCATGTTCAGAGAAACAGTCTGAGATTAGATTCCAGTTTATGACATGGCGCATTATCTGCGAAAGTAGCCATCAGATGTTACAGGACTTGTGCTCATAAAGGGATGGACATGGGCGCACATACTTCAGTAGGCTGTGGCGTTGTACCAAGGGGCCCCAAAGACACCATACACCACCACCACCACAGCCTGGACCCCTGAGACAAGGCAGGATGGAATCCACGCTTTCATGTTGTTGACGCCAAATTTGACCCTACCATCCCGAATGTGCAGCAGAAATCGAGACATCAGACCGGCAACGTTTTTCCAATACTTCTACTGTCCAATTTCGATTGGGCTGTGCAAGTTGTAGCCTCAGTTCCTGTTCTTAGCTTGAAGTTAGTGGCAAAACCCGGTTGGTCTCTGCTGCTTAGCCATCTGCCTCAAAGTTGGACGGTACTGTGCGCGTCAGAGATGCTCTTTGGACTACCTTGGTGGTACCGGGTGGTGATTGAGGCACTGTTGCCTTTCTAATCATGCTCCGAACCAGTCTTGCCCATTCTCCCTGTCTGACCGGTGGGGCTCTGGCCGTTATTGTCTAGTCTGGGGTCTGTATTAGTTATTGTCTGGTCCGGGGTCTGTATTAGTTATTGGCTAGTCTGGGGTCTGTATTAGTTATTGTCTGGTCCGGGGTCTGTATTAGTTATTCTCTGGTCTGGGGTCTGTATTAGTTATTGTCTTGTCTGGGGTCTGTATTAGTTATTGTCTAGTCATGGGTCTGTATTAGTTATTGTCTGGTCTGGGGTCTGTATTAGTTATTGTCTAGTCTGGGGTCTGTATTAGTTATTGTCTGGTCTGGGGTCTGTATTAGTTATTGTCTGGTCCGGGGTCTGTATTAGTTATTCAACAAGGCATTTCCGCCCACAGAACTGCCGCTCACTGGATGTTTTTTCTTTTTCGGACCATTCTCTGTAAACCCTAGAGATGGTTGTGCGTGAAAATCCCAGTAGATCAGAAGTTTCTGAAATACTCAGACCAGCCCTTCTGGCACCAACAACCATGCCACGTTCAGAGGCCACAAATCACCTTTCTTCCCCATACTGATGCTCGGTTTGAACTGCAGGAGATTGTCTTGACCATGTCTACATGCCTAAATGCACTGAGTTGCTGCCATGTGATTGGCTGATTAGAAATTAAGTGATAACGAGCAGTTGGACAGGTGTACCTAATAAAGTGGCCAGTGAGTGTATATGCTACACAAAATTATACTCTTAGAACCAGACTCCTTATACACCTTATATGCAGTGTCCATCAGCCTCCATCATTCCAGAAGCTTTTATAAAAGAATTGCTCACAGCAGCCCCCTTAACGAAATGTCAGCAGAGGCCCCCTTAACGAAATGTCAGCAGAGGCCCCCTTAATGAAATGTCAGCAGAGGCCCCCTTAATGAAATGGCAGCAGTCCCCCCCTCTTCTCTTTGGCAGCAGTGCAGGCAGATGCACATCTATCTGTGCTCCTTACCCGTGCGCATACTGTATGACGCGGCAGTAGCCTACATACAGAAGTCATCAGTGTGCGCAGGCAGGATGCATGGACGTGCATCTGCCTGCCTGCACCGCTACTATAATCAATTGTGCGCTTGTCTGACACGCATATAGTTGCCGAGCCCTCTCCATAGCCGGTAAGTCTTTGCTGCATATTGCAGCAACGGCTTACCGGTAACACCCGCGATCGGTGCTAGCACCGATCGCGGGTGCTTTCACGGAGATCGCCGCCGGCAATGCTGCCGGAGGCTCCAAAAAGATGGTGCCGCATGGGCGCCGCCATCTTGCCGTGGATCGCCGCTCCCCGATGACGTCACGGGGAGCGGTGATCCGTTGCCATGACAGCTTCGGGTCTCACGAAGGCCCGAAGCAGTCTCGTTTTAACTCATTCATTACAATGTGCTATCAGCACATTGTAATGAATGAGGAGTAAAATCGCCATATACTGCCATATTGCAGTATGGCAGCATATGGTAGGATCGATCAGACAACTTAGGGTTAAAGTACCCTAGGGAGTCTGAAAAATCGTAAAAGTAAAAGTAAAAAAAAGTTTAAAAAAAAAAAATTATAATAAAAAAACCTAAAAATTCAAATCACCCCCCTTTCCCTAGAACTGATATTAATATTAATAAACAGTAAAAATCATAAACACATTAGGTATCGCCGCGTCCGAAAATGTCCGATCTATCAAAATATAATTACGGTTTTTCACTGCGTTTAACCTCGTAACGGAAAATAGCGTCCAAAGTCAAAAATGACATTTTTTTGCCATTTTGGAAAATATAAAAAAATTAATAAAAAGTGATCAAAAGGTTGCACAGTCCTAAAAATGATAGCAATGAAAACGACATCAAAAGTCGCAAAAAATGACACCACCCGCAGCTCCGTACACCAAAGTATGAAAAAGTTATTGCCACCAGAAGTTGGCAAAATCAAAAAAAAAATTTTGTACAGGAGGTTTTAATTTTTTTAAATGTATGAAAACATTATAAAACCTATACAAATTTGGTATCCACGTGATCGTACCGACCCAAAGAATAAATTAGACATGTCATTTGTGGCACACAGTGAAAGCTGTAAAATCCAAGCCCACATGAAAGTGTTGCAAATGTGTTTTTTCACCATTTTCACTGCATTTGTAATTTTTTTCCCGCTTCCCAGTACGCGCCATGGAATATTGAATACCGTCACTGCAAAGTGCAATTTGTTACGCAGAAAATAAGCCATAACACAGCTCTTTGTGTGGAAAAATAAAAAAGTTATAGATTTTTGAAGGTGGGGAGTGAAAAATGGAAGTGAAAAAACTAAAAAAGGCCAAGTCGTGAAGGGGTTAAGTGCGCAGTGCGCTGCGTACAGTTCTTTCATGCTTACCCTGCCGCCAGCGTCGCGTCGGTCTCTGCGCGCTTCCTCCTGGGCTGGCTGTGTGATCCCGCGAGATCCAGTGCTGGGTCACAGGTCTCGCGGGATCACACACTGTCTGCAGGAGAAGAAGGCGCGCGCAAGAGAACGAGAAGAAGACCGGAGCAGCCTTTTCCTTTTTGTAAATATATTTTGTGGCTGGGGCCAGAAGAGTGTGCCTTGTCGTAGCAACAGGCCTCAAACCCTGTTTGTGAAAGGTCACTGCGGGGGGCAGGAGGCTTGTTCGGTTTTGGGGTGTGTTGGGGCCCAGACACTTTTGCTGTATGGGGCCCCGAATTTCCTGATGGCTGCCCTGACCGCTACTATAATCAATTGTGCGCTTGTCTGACACGCATATAGTTGATTCTCCTCACATCTGACGGGACCCACAAACTGCCAGCCCCGGACCATCGCCGGGCCCGGTCGTGGTCGCACCTGCTGTGAACACAATCATTACACCACTGAGTCAGCCTATGTATCAGCATTGAACGATTGCTTGTTCATTTTCATGTAAGTGGGACAAGTGAAGAAGTTAAAAAAATTTAAATAAATAAATAAATAAAAGTGAACTAATAAATTAATAAAAAAAGCTCCCAAAGCCCCGTTACATATTAAACTTGCATATAAAATCCCCATATTAAACCCGCAAGAAGAACAGCATCAAAGAAAACACCAAATGATTATTTTTACAGATTTTGTCCCCCATAAAATGCAATAAAGAGTGGGAAAAAAAACGTATCAAAACAAAAATGGGACTGTTGTAAAGCACAACATGACCCGTAAAAAACATGCTCTCATACAGCTCCATAGACCAAAAATTAAAAGTTATATCACTTTGAAAATGGTGATGCAAAAATGTAAGATTTTTTTCCACACATTAGGTTTTATTGTACAAAATTAGTATAAGGTAAGAAAAAAATATATAAATATGGTATCACTGTCATCATACTGACAGAAAAAATGTAACATGTTAGAATATGGTGAACACTAGAGATGGGCAAATCGATTCGAACAAAGTGGAATTTGTTACGTTTTGGGGGATCTGTATTCCCCAAATTTCAATTCGTTTTGTTGCTAAAGTTGATATCAAGAAATCCGTGTCAAATCCACATGTGCGCCATTGTCCATCCTCTGTCAGGTCTGACCAGGGGATTCCTGGACATCATCGCTCACGAACGACTGCCATGGCTGCTGTGGGTAGATGGGGGTAGGAACAGTAGCCGCTCCATCAGCAGCAGCTTAAGTCTGGATTCCTTAATGAGCAGCTTCCTTCACCCGCCTAGTGAGGAGGGTAGCCGCCACCAGCAGGACATGGAGCAAACCCTGCACCAGCAGGTGGTGGCCTACTTGGACAGCAATGTACCACCCCAGGAGAGGATCCGCTGGACTACTAGGCAGCCAAACTGTATGTGTGGCCGCAACTTGCAGAGTTTGCAGTAGAGAAGCTGTCCTGCCCGGCCAGTAGTGTGGCATCAGAGCGGGTGTTCAGTGCGGCGGGGCCATCGTTACCCCCAGGAGAACCCGCTGTAATGTGGGGAGACTGACCTTTGTCAAGATGAATCAGGCGTGGATTGGCCAGGATTTCAACTCACCAATGCCTAATGCATCAGATTAGATCAGCCATGACGCCTCCTCCAAACGTTGAGAAATGAGTCTGGGTTCTAACCACCTGCCTCAGCCACTATTCTGATGCTGCCACCCGCCTGATGCCACACATCTGCTGCCACCCGCCACACATCTGCTGCCAGTTGCTCCATCTGCCTCCCACCATCTTTACCAGGAACTGGAATTGTCACCCACCACCACACTTTGTCATTGTGCCACTCCCTGACCTCCTGCTGCTGCCGCCACCTCCACACTCTGTCATTGTGCCACGTTGTGGCCTACCATGTTGCTGCCACCACCAGAATTTGTCATTGTGCCACTCTCTGGCCTCATGCTGCTGCTACTGCTGCCGCCCACCTACACACACTGTGATTGTGACACTCTCTGACTTCCTGCTGCTGCCGCCACCTCCACACTCTGCCATTCTGCCACTCAGTGGCCTACCATGTTGCTGCCACCACCATAATTTGTCATTGTGCCACTCTACAGCCTACTCATGCTGCTGCCACCTGACCGCCGTCTCCCTGGAACACCCTGTGATTTCCATAATGCTGTTTTCACCCTCCACCGCTCTATGACGTTGCCACTATGTTTAGTTTTCCCTTCCATTTCATCTGTCAGAAGGAATGAAAAGCCTCAGGATTGATAGCCAAAAGCAGGAGTGGATACAGAACACAGAGGACATGACAATATCATGCATGATAAACTCCTGTTTGTTTTTGGCTTTAGAAATACTGATGGATTATTGACCGATTGAAAGCGGACACTGACGGATGAAATGAAGGGCAAAATGATCAGTGACATCAATACAGAATTACTTCCGACATCATCTCCACTCTTTTGGGGGGTTTCTACAAGTATCCGCGTGTAACAGAACAGGTTCTGTCGTAATCTATGGAATCATCTGATGTCAGTATAAGAAGAGTGCACTCTGTGATGTTATAGTGGGATCTTGGCCCTCCGCTCGGTCCTTTCGAGCTGGCACAGACGTTACCTTGTCAGGCTGTGTTCCTGCTTCGCTTATTTGGTCAAGTTGGCCTCTAAGTGCACATGGAAGTGAAGAGTGAAGCGATTCTAAGAGCGGCGGCTGTCATGTGCGTATCATACTAAAACACAGCATTGTTTGAAGACCAAACCACGCTCCCTATGCATATTTAAGCATGGCACAACGTTCTACACCACCCTACAGGCTCTCTGCTCCCAGGAAATACCTTTTTTTAACGTGATTCGCCATGATTCGATTCGGGTCAAAGCTAATTTTTGTCGAACTCGGCGAATCGAATTTTGAAAAATTCGCCCATCTCTAGTGAACACCAAAAATCAATTACAGAATTGATGTTTTTTCTACAACTCCTCATAAAAAAAATGAATAACGTTTCAGCAATAGGACATAACCACCCCAAAAATAGTACCATTAAAAATGCTTTTCATCCCACAAATAATAAGCCCTCACATGGCAACATTAATAGAAAAACAAATATTTTATAGCTCAAAAATTTGTGCCATAAACTATAAACCACAAAATTTTATTGGGCAAAACTGGCAGATGCAGGTCCCTCCTTCCCATCTGTGTGCATAACAAATTTTAAGATGGGTTTTCTTTTTTTTTATCTTTTGTGAATGTACAAATATTACCAACAAAATCGGACCATTATAAATTTATCCTCCATCTTGTTCTAATTACTATGAACATCTCAAGGGTTTAACAATCTTCCTAAAAGCTGTTTTTTCATAGTTTGAGTTTGTGCAGATTTAAAATTGGGTTGATACATAGGGGGTTTCTAATATTATATATTTCAAATTTCATTAAAAGAAATAATGATTGTTGGAAAGCACAAATTAACCAAATGCTACCGTTTGAGAAGCTGGTATATAAGCACCGGAAACGCCCAGATAAATTTGAACAAATATGGGGAACCTGGTGCGAGTCTAGTGAAACAAATTACTCCATTCGACGATTTAGACCCTACTACATAATTGTCTTTGTCTTGTAACTATGCAGCTATAGCCTCGACGGGTACGATATGACTGAGCAGCCTACGAAACTAAGCTTACTAGATCTAAAAGGGTAGAGATCATGAGGACAGGACAAGGGAAAGTTAACTAACAACAGATGATTGCTGACAGGTAAATAAATTAAAAGATGCTAAATACTTTGACTATGTTTAAGAACCGAGTTTGGTTCTGACCAGTTCTCTTATTATTAGATGTTCCTGTATTATTTAGTACCAGATACCTAATTGAATAGGCAACATGCAGTTCTCGAAAGTAAGACATCACAACTCAACCTTATTTGGAGATATCACTTTATTGAAAATTTAACAAGTACTTGACTTGATTGATACAATGTTCACCAACTGTAAATGTAATGTTATGTACTCCTGGATTTCTTTTTGCAAAGCTTGGATTGTATGTAAAATGTCTATGATTAATAAGACCAGTTTAAAAAAAAAAAAAAAAAAAATAATGATCCTCAAAAAAGTCAATTCTGAAATCTCCTTGAAAATACGGAAAACTGATCTGTAAGCCGCGTGACATCAAAATAAATTATCTAGACATTTCAAAAATAATGAAAACTTGAAGGGGTTTTCCCATCAAAAAAAATTTCAAATTTCAATCCCCTAGTAATTTTTCTACAATAAAGTTCACTTTTAACCCTTTACTTCACAATTTCACTCAGTGATGGTCCGTTTAAGACACCAGGATGTGGGCGGGGACTCTCTAAGCAAACAGTTCATGATTCCTCTAGTTCTGTGAGCTGACAATGTGCTTATATTATCAGAGTACTATCATTGTACTAGTATCTGACACATAGAAAGAGAGATGAGACAGATCAGAGATGAGGAGATCCATTAGATGCCTATTACACACAATGACAGTCAGCTGTGCTACATCTCTGCTATTCCACAACACACTAGTTCTTCTGTGCCTTCCTGCTGTGCCTCTCCAGATAAAGAACCTATCAGTATGTAGCTTGTAGTTCTCATCACGCTCCTGCTGCCGACAGGAACTGATTGTTTTTGTCCCGGTGTGCATCAGTAGCTGAGCTCCGCCCTGGACTGCAAGGGGCGGGGCTAGAGTGCAGGGGCAGGGCTAGAGTGCAGGGAGCAGTGAGAGAGAATCTCTGCTTCACGGCCATCACACAGAAATCCAAAATGGCTTCCCCGAACCCTAAGTCAGAAGTTACAGGGTCGTTTCTAGGAGCAACTAAAATTGTGTACAGCAGGACTGATGGAGACAGGTTGGACTTATATCTGGAAAATGCTGTATTTTTGTTAATAACAGTGCATTAGAGAATGTGTTATTTTGTTATCCTGAGTATATTTAAGAAACTTGTCTTCGTGGAAATACCCCTTTAAAGCATACATATGGGAAATGTTATTCAGCAAATAATTTAGGTGATTGTCAGGATTCAGGGGTAGTGGACCCACTGAACCACCGCGGACGATGATGAAAACCGACACCTGGGAGTGGAGTCTAAGTGGTACCCGGTTTCACCAGAGCCTGCCGCAAAGCGGGTTGGACTTGCTGCAGCGTGGTACCACCAGGCACAACTTTGTTCGCAGTGGTGGCCAAGGCGAGGTGCAGAATCGTGAGGAAGAGATGGAGTAAGGGACAGGCAGGAGGTCAGGACAGGCAGGACAGGAGCGGAGTCAGGGACGTAGCGGAAGATCAGGACAGGCAGCACAGGAGTGAAGTCAGGAACGGAATTAAGGTCACAACGGGAAATCAGTCTAAATGCACAGGGCAAGGAACACAGCTTTCTCAATGGCATGAAACACAAAGAAGGCATGAGGGAAGAGGCTGGCTATTAATTAGGCTGCCAGGTGGCCAGGTCCAAAAGCGCACTGGCCCTTTAAATCCTGAGAAGCCAGGGCGCGCGCCCCGCTGCCTTTTGTTGGCCTGGGTCGTGGTTGGAGCAGAAGCCTGTAGCAAGGAGAGTCGAGTCTGCTCCCAGATAGACTTGAGATCTTAGGTCAACTCTTCGATGGCAGGAACATCTGAAGGGATTGAAAGAAGAAGAGATGGACGTGGGTTTTGTCCATAGACGATAAAGAAAGGAGCAGAGCTGCCAGATTCCAAGTCCAAGGAATTGTAGGAAAACTCTGCCCATGGCAGCACTGTTGACTGTTGAGCGGAGAAAAAATGGCGGAGATAGCAGCCCAGGGTCTGATTAATTCTCTCAACTTGCCCATTCAACTGTGGATGGTACACAGAAGAGAAGTCCAGTTTTACTTGAAGTTGACAGCACAGAGCACACCAGAACCTGGAAAAAATTGAACCACATGGATGTGCTGAGGAAGAACAGGTAGGCAAGATGTGGACCCTATGGCAGACCTGCTAGAGGAACAAAGTGGGACATCTTGGAGAACCGGTCTGTTACCACTCAGATCACAGTATTACCAGAAGAAGGAGGAAGATCCGTGATAAAGTCCATGGCTACGTGAGTCCACGGGCAACTGGGTATCGGTAACGGCAGGAGAAGACCAGCTGGGTTGAGACGAGATGGCTTGTTTCAGGCACAGGAAGTGCTGTAGCCCACAAAATCCTGTACTTCCTTGACCAGACCTGGCCACCAGTAGAAATGGGAAATGAGAGCGACAGAGTGTTGCACCCCAGGGTGCCAAGCCACATTAGAGCAATGTCCCTAAGTTAAAATCCTCTTCCAAAGAGCAGGTCGGACGTAAGTCTTGCCAGGAGGAAGCTGCCTAAGGTCCACTGGAGCGGTAACAACAATTCATTCAGGAGGAATGACATGCCGAGGAGCCAGTTCTTCCCCAATAATATCAGAGGTATGAGAGAGGGCATCAGCCTTGACGTTCTTTTCTGCTGGCTGAAAGTAGAACAAGAAATTGAAGCGAGAATAGAAGAGTGACCAGCGAGCCTGTTGTGGTTTGAGGCGCTGAGCAGTCTGCAGATATAGGAGGTTCTTGTGATCCGTATATACGCAAACTGGATGGCTAGCTCCTTCCAGAAGATAGTGCCACTTTTCCAGCACCAATTTTATGGCCAGTAGTTCTCGGTCACCTATGGAGTATTTTCTCTCCGCAGCAGAGAAGGTCTTAGTGGTGATAGTTCGGCCTTTGGGCCCCTTCTGGGTGAGTACCCCTCCAGCTCCCACAGAGGAGACATCAACCTCCAGCTGGAATAGTTTCTCTGTATTAGGCCATGTGAGAACAGGAGCAGAGGCAAAAGCGGACTTCAGCTTAGGCCAGTGGTTAGGGTTAGCGTCTTTCTTTGTCAACACCACAATGGGAGAGACAAGAGAGGAGAAATGTGGTATGAATTGCCGGTAATAATTAGCGAAGCCCAGGAATCTCTGTATAGCACGACATCCAAAGTTCTGGGTGAGGCCACTGAAGTACCGCAGACAATTTCGTAGGATCCATCTATATATTCTTGCCAGAGATGATACATCCGTGGAACGGAAGACTCTTCTGGTGGAACTGGCACTTCTCAAGTTTGGCAAATAGCTGATTGGCCCTTAGGCGCCTGAAAACTTGTTGTTCATGGACCTGATGAGACTCCAGTTCAGAAGGAAACACCAGGATATCGTCCAAGTATACAGCGACACAAGTGTAAATTAAGTCTCTGAAGATTCTTGAAACACTGCAGGCACATTGAATAGTCCAAATGGCATGAACAGATATTAGAAGCGCCCACCCCGAGTGTTGAAGGCGGTCTTCCACTCATCGCCCTCATGAGATTATAAGCTCCCTGAAGGTCCATATTTAGTAAAGACCTTGGCTCCATGGAGACTGTCGAAGAGTTCTGTGATTAGGGGTAAAGGATAACGGTTTGTCACTGTAACTTTATTAAGTCCACGGTAGTCAATGCAGGGACAGAGAGAACCGTCTTTCATTGCCGCAATGAAGAAACCCACACACCGGCAGGAGAAGAAAATCAAATCCCTTCTGTAAATTCTCTTTGATGTAGGCTGTCATAGCTGCGGTCTCGGGCACGGAGTGTGGGTAAACTCGGCCTAATGGAGGTAAAGTGCCCGGGAGTAGCTCTATGGGGCAGTCGTAGGGACAGTGTGGTAGCAGCCTCTTCGCTTGCTTCTCCGAGAAGACATCAGTATAGTACACATAAGCAGTGGGAAGACCCACCAAAGGCTTGGATGACAGTGAAAAAGACATGGAGAAGACCAGGTGGAGAGCCATGAGGCAGTAAGACTGCCATGAGCCAGTGAAGAACCTCCCCAGTATGCCAGTTGAGAACCGGAGAGTGTTGCTGCAACCAAGGAAGGCCCAATAATACGGAGGATGTGAACCGAGGAAGCACATAGAATGACATTCTCTCCTTATGTAATGCCCTAACATGCAGAGATAGAGGTTCGGTGCGATACTGGACCAAATCACAGAGAATCTGGCCACTGACAGAGGAGATAACCAGTGGCTTCTCAAGGCGGACCACAGGAAGGTGAAACTAGAAGACTAGGGCAGCTTCCTCGAAAATTCCTGCGGAGCCAGAATCCAGGAGGGCAGAGGCTTGAAACTGAGTACCTGTCCTAGAGCTGAGTGGGACAGGTATGTTAAGGCATGGTGAAGCATTGCTCTCACATAGAGATGCTTCTCCCAAAAACCCCAGGTGCGTCTGTTTCCCGGGTGCTGAGGACGGACTGGACAAGACAGAAGAAAATGCCCCGGGTTGGCACAATAGAGGCAGAGGTTCTCCTGTCGTCGCCTTGATCGCTCTTGGGAAGTTAGCCAAGCTCTATCCACCTGTATGGGCTCCTCGGTAGTAGACACAGAGGGTGGATTTTGAAAAACTACAGCCAAGTGGGGTAGACGTGGGACTATGAGATGCGCTTGTTTAACTCACTGCTCCTCCGAGCGTTCAGATAAGTGGATGTCAATCCGAGTGGCCAGAGCCGCCAGGGCACACAGGGAAGACGGCAGGCCCCGTGTAGACAAGGCATCTTTGATCCGATTAGACAGTCCTTTTTTAAAGGTAGCAAGCAAGGCCGCCTCATTCCAGTCCAGCTCAGAAGCTAAAGTACGTAATTGAACCGCGTAGTCAACAATTGAGGAGTCTCCTTGGCGTAGATTCAGTTGGGCGGTCTCAGCCGATGACTCCCAGGCTGGTTCATCGAAGACTGAGTGGAAATCAGCGAGGAAAGAGGTGATGTTAGCTGTGACTGGGTTGTTCCAGTGCCTGAGAGGGGTGGCCCATGCCAGTGCTTCCCCTGAGAGTAGGCTGACCACAAATGCCACCTTAGACCTCTCTGTGGCAAACTGCATAGGTATCAGCTCGATGTGCAATGAGCACTGGATGATGAAGCCCCTGTACGATTTGTGCATCTCCGTCATATTTGGATGGCATAGACAAACGCAGTCTGGGTTCTGCTGAAGTCACTGTAACCACTGTATAGGAAGGTGCTGCTGGAGGCTGTTGCTGGGTGGCCAATAGCTGTTGCATTATGGCAGTGAGCTGGTAAATCTGATGGCCCTGCATGGAACTCTGCTGAGACTGCTGAGCCATGATGGTGGTGCAATCAGCCAGTTCAGGTAGCAGAACCTTGGCGGGATCCATGTCCGGATCTTACTGTCAGGATTCAGGGGTAGTGGACTCACTGAACTACCGTGGACGATGCCATAAGCCGACACTTGGGAGCCAAGTCTAAGTTTACCTGGTTTTCACCAGAGCCCGCCGCAAAGCGGGTTGGACTTGCTACGGTGTGGTACCACCAGGTCGCTCCGGCACAACTTTGTACGCGGTGGTGGCCAAGGCGAGGTGCAGCATCATGAGGCAGAGACGGAGTCAGGACAGGCAGCACGGGATCAGAGTCGGGGACGTAGCGAAAGGTCAGGACTGGCGGCACAGGAGCGAAGTCAGGAACAGAATCAAGGTCACAACGGGAAATCAGTCTAAACGCACAGGAAATAGGAACACAGCTTTCTCAATGACATGAAAGCACAAAGATCCGGCAGGGCATGAGGGAAGAGGCTGGCTATTTATTAGATTGCCAGGTGGCCAGTACCAATTAGTGGCACACTGACCCTTCAAATCTCAAGATGCCAGCGTGCATGCAGCCTAGGGGGCGGGGATGCATGCGCTGGATTGCGAAATGGTAAGTGAGACCAAAATAATTTAGAATTTTGAAAATGCCAAATTTGTCAGAAAATTCATCACCAGGATGAAGGATTGTAGACCAAGCACACATACATGCTGGTGTGCGTCCCCTCTGCCAGGATCTTATTATGACTTAAAAAAAAAGATTTAAAAACTGAGCTGTTAATGGAGCCCGGAGCCCCTCAGGCTCATTTGCATATATGTAAAGTCTTTTTTGGTAACAACAAGGACTTAAGAAGCTAAAAGAAGATCCTGCCAGAGGGGGCACAGATCTACATGTACGTGTGCTTAGTGTATAATCCTTGATCATGGTGGTAGATTTCCTATAAAATATTATTAGTTGTTATTTAAAATGTTACTCCCCTTAGCATAAAAATTCTGAAGACAGACACTATAATGAAGAATGAAAATTCTATTGTCAGGACAGAAGATGGCTGCTGGTCACATGTCAACATCATATGTCCACATGACATTACTGCACCTTCCTGGCTAGGTCATGTGATTTTCACTATGTTTGGCTGTAGTTGGTCTGTTGCACTGCATCCAGCATGGAAAGTGTTGTCGTGAGATGTCAGGACAGTTTGATACATTATCACTGGGAGCATAGCATGAGAGGGAGGAGCTGTTACTGATAACTGAGGGATCATGAGAGTTGTAGTTTTCTGTGGTGACCATTTTGGAGATAACTTCGCCAGTCACTAAAGCAAACTATGTAAGCTCCCTTTAGTGATTAAAGACATTGAGAAAGAGGTAACAATGTGGTGCAGATTCCACCAGAGCAAAGGCAGCCAACACTCGTTTTTTGCTGCAAATTCTGGTGCAGTTTAAAACTGTTCTATTTTCCGCCTTCATAGAGTTGTTTTCTAAACTGTTCATCACAATGTAACACAAAGTGTAAAGATATGTGGCCCACGGGCTATTTTACGCCTGAACACGCCTCATATTCACAGGCCACACCCCCCTTAGCTGGAGAAGTTGTAAAAGTGGTCTAAAAGCCTTGATAACTGTGACGGAAAGCATTTTATGGTGTAAATTACACCAGAAGTCTGGAAATTTGGGCTTAATGCATCTCCCCCATTGTGTTTTGTTGTATTCATTAATTTATAGCATTATGGGTTTTTGTATCATACATTCATATTCCTGGAATACCCCTTTAACAATTTAGATTTTTGACTTTGATTTTGACTATTTTTCAATAATAATAAATATTAATTACTTTATCTTTATGTTACAGCGGTTCACAAGGACAATACGCTTACTTTGTCAAGTTCACGCCTGATGAGTGTAATACTGGACTACAGGATACGACCCTGCAGACTGCCCTCAGAGGAATAAATGGCGCTGATGTGCGGGCAATACTGGCAGACCCAAAGCCCATCTATCAAGGAGACAGAATGGTGGCTGCTGCACCCATAGATAGGACACTCCCTAATAGAAAGAAATATAAAGATCATGCAGAATATCGCCTGCTAGAGCCGGAGAATAATTCCGCTATACGTCGCCTGCTGAGTAATAATGTCCAGACCGGATGTGTCATATTCTTCTCGGTGCTCTCTCCTTGTGTTGGCAAATGTACTAATCCTAATTCCCCGTTTAGTATTATCACCCGACTCGGTAACATAAATCTTCCCAACAACCACAATGACAGAGCCTTTGCCTTCAGGATTCCGTATAAAACGGAGCCTTCAAAACCGACTGAGGACCAAATCTGGAATTCCTGGGCAAATATGAACAACGTGATGCCATTATATCGCTGCAGAAATCAGAGATGCACCAAATGCTTTGATAATAATGGAAGGAGAGTGGCCGCATGTTACACATAAGTACAATCCATCTACTCAGTGTCACTTTCCTCTGCTTAGAATGAAACCTGTTCTAAAAATCTTCTTCTGGCCAATAATCTGCTTCCAATAAATTCTTTCAGCATCAAAGATGGACTGGAGTTACTTTGTTACATTTTCTATTCTTGTTTTCATTTTACTCTGGTTACTGGTGACATTGGACACTGGTTACAGGTGACATTGGACACTGGTTACTGGTGACATTGGACACTGGTTACTGGTCACATTGGGCACTGGTTACCGGTGACATTGGACACTCGTTACTGATGACATTGGACACTCGTTACTGGTGACATTGGACACTCGTTACTGGTGACATTGGACACTGGTTACAGGTGACATTGGACACTGGTTACAG
>WNYA01003424.1:0-25609 GCA_019512145.1 Engystomops pustulosus | reverse complement strand
ATCCCGCTGCTTGGCCTGTTGAAAAACTCTCTGGTCAGCATGAAGTCAGAAGCTTTGCGCTCGTAACAAGAGATGGGGGAAGAAGAGTTCCCTTGTTGATAGCCAAAGCACCCTCAGGTCTGTTTCTCAGCGCATATCGGAGGAGATGGAGGAGGATAAGGAGGAAGTGGAGGAGAATGTTGGCGAGACAGAAGAGGGGAACATTGCTCAGTCCTTCACTGTTCAGCATGTATAGGCAGAAGAATAGGAGTTGAAAGAGTTGGAGGAGGAGGAAATGGACAGTCAGGCCAGTGAGGGGAGTGAATTCTTGCGAGTTGGGACTCTGGCGCATATAGCAGATTTCATGCTAGGCTGCCTATCCCGTGATTCTCGTTTTCAAAGAATTTATTCGAGCACCGATTACTGAGTATACACTCACCTGGACCCACGGTACAAGCAAAATCTTTCCACTCTCATCCCTGGAGAGGAAAGGAGTGTGAGAATGCATGAATACCAGCAGGCCCTGGTGCACAAGCTGAAACAATATTTCCCTTCTGACAGCGGGACAAGTAGCGGGACAAGTAGCAAGGAAGAGTAGGCGAGCAGGCAGCATGGCCAGCACTGGCAGGGGTACACTTTACAAGGCCTTTGCCAGTTTTATATCACCCCAGCAAGACACTGTCACCTGTCCCCAGTCTCGGCAGAGTAGGGCTGATCTATACAGAAAGATGGTGAGGGATTACGTAGCTCACCATACCACCGTCCTAAATGATCACACAGCTCCCTACATGTGGACATGTGGCACGAACTGGTGCTATACGCCTTGGAGGTTCTTGCCTGCCCTGCCGCTAGCGTGTTGTCTGAGCGGGTTTTCAGTGCAGCTTGTGGCATCACCGATAAGCGTACACGCCTGTCGACTGACAGCGCTGACAGGCTGACGCTTATCAAGATGAATAAAGCCTGGATTTCTCAGGATTTCCATTCTCCACCAGGTGAAGGAAGCTCAACCTGAATAATGTGTGCACTCATCCTCCTCATTTTCCTCCTTCTCCTCCTCTTTGTACACTATAGCAGAGGAAACTGGCTATTTTTTGCAAGGGCCAACTGGCTCTAGCTATAGTGCTATATGTATTTAATTTTTCTGGAGGGCCACCTACCCGGTCCTCTGTTTTAAACAATTTTTAAGAGTGCCACATATAGGCACTCAATCTATTTAATTTTTCTGGAGGACCACCTACCTGCTCCTCTGGTTTGAAAATTTTTTTGGACTGCCACATACAGACACTATCCAAATTTAATTTTCTCCATAGCAGCCTCCACACGTCGTCCATATAGCTGCCTCCATACATCGTCCCCTTAGCAAACGAGCTGTGTCAGGCAGAATTTTGGGTTGTTTTCATGGCTTCCACATCAAACTTGTTAACTTTGTCGGCACCCTGCTGTGTTATCCATAAAATATACTGGCAAACTTTTATCATTTACCGATATTATTTCAGCGCTTCTTGAACATCTGTTTACATTCCCCTCACCTGCCATAACCAAGCCAATTACTTATAAGAACAGTACTACACTTGATCTTATACAAAAGGTTCTTAGAAGTGCTGTTTGTAGCCCCCGCCTGCTTTGAAAATTAAAATTTTTTCAAAGTAAACACTCCTGGCCCCCAGGCCCATTTTGGTTGGGGAGGAGCCGAGAGACATGGGCTTGGACAGGCGAAAGCTCGCCTGGCAGCGGACCGCCAGCTCTATCCCAAGATTAGGCAGCCTCAGAGGCAGCCATGCATACTGCCCCTGCTGTTTCCTGTCCATTTCACCTTCACGATCCTCCACAGCGTCCACCAATGTCTCCATGCGCAACTTTCAACTGTCTATACCCCAGACGCTGGAGCGCAAGAGGATATACAGCACATCACCCCCTTACCAAATGAGCTGGGTCAGGAAGAATTTTCCGGTGTTTCACCAGATACATAATGGAACCCAGCCCATCTGTCGCCGCCATGCTGGAGACCTGAAGTTGCAATCATAGCAGCGCAATATGGATGCCCCATACTGTCCCTCTTAAAGGGGTTATCCGGGTTTCTTATGGCTGGGGAGGGCTATTTAAACACAATAAATATGTACTTACCTCCTCCGGTGCTGCTGATGTCCCACGCCGCGGCCGGTCTTCTCTGTGCGCCGGTTTCATTACAAGTGCGCACAGAGAGCTTCCGGCCGGCCGGATGCTCCCATGCGACACCATCTCCTAGCGCTTACAACACTGAGAGATAGGGACGGATGGGAGGAGCCGGCCACATTGCGGCGCCGGACGAGGTAAATACATGTTTATTATGTTTAACTAGCCCTCCCCAGCCCGGCCTTAGGTAATTTTTAAAACCAGGATAACCCCTTTAATCATGGAAGTCGTCTCCATGGCTGCCTCCACATGTCGTCCCCTTATCAGACGAGCTGTGTGAGGCTCATTTTTCAGGTGTTTCACCAGATACGTTATGGAACTTGGTCACTATGTCACCACCATGCTGTGTTATCGACTAAATATGCCGTCAACCTTTTGTTCACATAGGAAATCATTTCAGTGCTTCTTGCTCACCTCCTTTGGTTCCTCTCTGCCACCCATTGGTTTGAAGCCTGAGTCCATTTGGGGTATGTCGCCATGCCACTCTCTAGCCTGCCGCTGCTGCCGCTGCCTCTGCATGACCTCTTCTATAGTGTCAGGGTCAATTATTGGATGTTTTAAATGCTATCTAGCCTCATTCGGTCACTCTGTCATTGCCATGCTGTTGCCCATAATTTTGGCATAATGGTGCGATTAAGCAGCCTCAGAGGCATCCATGCATGCTGCCCCTGCTGTTTCCTGTCCATTTCCGTGGTGTTTCCATCATTTTCTGAGGTTTCCACGTGTTTGGCCAAGCTTCCCTGTGCAGAGCCTTGTTCCCCTTGAAAAATGCTCGAGTCTCCAATTGACTTCAATGGGGTTCGTTATTCGAGACGAGCACTCGTGGATCAGGAAAAGTTCGTTTCGAACAATGAGCACCCGAGCATTTTAGTGCTCGCTCATCTCTATTTATTAAGTAAAATACTTTGAACACTAAAAGGGTGTACAACAGAGACTTTTTTACTATTGGCACTACATTTACGGAGGCATTTCCGTCAATTTTGTGGCGCTTTCACTGCATTTCCTGCTTTAATATGTATTTATTAGCTGGTGGTGCCAGAAAAATTACTTTTTCTGCCTGTTCTGAAAAAGAGTAGTGCTTTGGTGGAGTGTAAATTCCAAAATAATTAATATGTGTTGTAGCCATTTTTGGGCATTGTAAACTGACGGAAAGTAGACCAAAAGAAATGTAAACTAACAGGGACACAAAAGTGTGCTACTGCACTTAGCTTACACTAGCATTCCCGGAAAAACACTCACCACTTTAACATGTCTACTGCCTGTCCTTTTGGCGTCCAATTCAGACTAAACGAGCTGTTAGACAAAGTCAGCCACTGACGCATTGCCGCATCGCCCATTGCTCCACGCCAGGACAGGTTACTCAGCCTGTTCTCGGACTGCTAGACATTCTGGAGCTCGGGACTAAAAACAAAGGGCACAAAAAACTCAGCTTTTTTAAGGGGAACATACATAATGGTATCAAATATTAAAACAAATACAGTAGACATGGTCAAGAACATGGTCAGAACATGTAGACATGGTCAAGACAATCTCCTGCAGTTCAAACCGAGCATCAGTATGGGGAAGAAAGGTGATTTGAGTGCCTTTGAACGTGGCATGGTTGTTGGTGCCAGAAGGGCTGGTCTGAGTATTTCAGAAACTGCTGATCTACTGGGATTTTCACGCACAACCATCTCTAGGGTTTACAGAGAATGGTCCATTACCATCACCGGCCACTTAAGAGGTAACACATGACTAGACGAAGCGGGTTGGAACTAGAGAGAGCGAACATGCTCAGTAAGAGCTTGATGTCGGCTCGAGCATTAGGGTACTCGAAAAGATAGCGTTAGGAAGCGACGAAGTGAGATTCTGTTCCAGTCGCCGCTCGAGAAAATGGCAGCTCCCGCCGTTTTGCTTTTTGCGGCCAAAAGAAACAGGCAATCACAAGCAGGAGAACTCTGCCTCACCCAGCATGACGTGGTACCCTACACGTCGAGATAGCAGTGGTTGGCTGGCAGATCAGGTGACCGGGAATAGAATAGCGCTGCCCGCGCTGCCTCGGATACATCTCGTGTCGGATGCGCTAGGGAGAGAGTGCTGCTGGTCAGGGAAGCGTAGGGTGTATTTTAGCTTACTGTTAGGCGGAGAGTGATTCTCAAAGAACCCACCAGCCCTTCTTAGGGCTACAATAACGTTTCTACTTGTTTTTATTTAATTTGCATTAGACAATTTTGTGAGGGAATTAGCCAGGGGGGACTTGCTACGTTGGTTTAGCTCTAGGTGGCACACATTATCCATTAAGCAAAGACGAAGTGGGAAAAATTTAGTAGGGTGGATTTCCTTAGGCACTAACTCAGTGTCATCTCATCCTGGACATAGTAGTGGCTTTGTGATACTTGGCAGAAAATAGGCCATAGGAGAATACAAAAGGAGCTTACTACGCAGACGGTAGCGTTCATTATTATGATTCTGGTTGATCGTGGGTGTGTACTTTGCTAAGTGCTATGTAACTAGCCATTCTGAGCAATGTTGTAGTGAGAGATTGCGGACGCTGGTTCTGCGCTTAGTGAGCACATATCCATAGCAAAACCGAGTGGGAAAATTAGAGGGTTGGATTTCAATTAGGCACTAACTAAGTTGTATCTCATTGGCATAGTAGTGTGCTTGATACTTGGCTAGAAAATAGCCATAGGGAATCCAAAGAGCTACTTACGCCTACTAGTTAGCTGTTCTAATATTGATTTCTGGTGTGATCTTGCTGGGGATTATTCTGCAGTGCATGTACTAGCCAATATGAGCAATTGGAGTGAGGACTTGCGCGACCGCTTGTGTTCTGCGCTTAGTGATGCACATATCCATCGCAAAAGACCGGGGGGGGATAGTTGGGAAAATTTTAGTAGGGTGCGATTTCAATTAGGCACTAACTCAGTGTCATCTCATCTGGCATAGTAGTGTGCTTGTGATACTTGGTGAAAAATAGCCATAGGACGGAATACAAAGAGCTTACTTACGCCATACAGTAGCTTCTGATAATTTGATTCTGGTTTGATGCTGTGGTGGGTAACTTTCTGCAGTGCATGTCGTACTAGCCAATTTCTGCAGCAATTTTGTAGTGAGACTTCGGACCGCTTTGTGTCTGCGCTTAGTGACGGCACATATCCAATGCAAAGGACCGAAGTGAGGAGAAAATTGTAGTAGGGGTGGATTTCAATTCAGGCAAACTACAGTGTCATCATCATCTGCATAGTAGTGTTGCTTGATACTGGCTAGAAAAATAGCCATAGGAGGAATACAAAAGAGAGTAATACGCCTACAGAGCGTTCTATATATTTGATTTCTGGTTGATCATGCGGGTGCTGACTTTACTGCAGTGCAGTGTAACTAAGCAATTAATGAGACAATTTGTAGTGAGACTTCGACCGCTGGTTCTGCGCTTAGTGACGCACATATCCATAGCAACGACCGAAGTGGGAAAAGTGTTAGTAGGGGTGGATTTCATAGTGCACTACTCCAGTGTTAGTCATCGGCATGTAGTGGTGCTTTGATACTTGGCTAGAAAATGCATAGGAAATACAAAGAGCTTACTTAGCTACAGTAGCGTTCTATATATTTGGATTTCTGTGTATGATCGCTGGTGGCGTCCTTTTGCAGTGGCATGTATAGCCAATTCTGAGCAATTGTAGGAGACTTGCGACCGCTGGTTCTGCGCTTAGTGATCGCCATATCCATAAGAAAGACCGAGTGGGAAATTTTAGTAGGGGTTGGATTTCATTAGGCACTAACTCAGTGTCATCTCATCTGGCAGTAGTGTTGCTTTGATACTGCTAGAAAATAGCCATAGGGAGAATACAAAGAGCTTACTTAGGCCTACCAGTAGCGTTCTATAGATATTTGATATTTCTGGGTGATATCTGATGGTGGCTGTATATTCTGCAGTGCATGGTACTAGCAATTCTGAGCAAGTTTGTAGTGAGACTTGCGGATGCTGTGTTCTGAACGCTTAGTGACGCAATATTCCATAGCAAAGACGAAGTGGGAAAATTAGTAGGGGTTGGATTTCAATTAGGCACTAACTCAGTTGTCATCTCATCTGGCATAGTAGTGTGCTTTGATACTGTGCTTAGAAGCATAGCAATTAGCAATAGGATGAGCATTGTTTGGTTACAAAACTCAAAAAAAAAAACAAAAAAACAAAAAAAAAAAAACAAACAAAACAACAAAAAAAAACAAAAAAACACAAAAAAAAACAAAAAAAAAAAAGTTAAAAAAAAAAAAAGGATATAACTCTCATTTAAAAATGTTAACCCGAGGGGCTAGGGGTAGAGGACGAGGGCGGGGGGACGTGGGCCGCCAATATGGCAGGGGTCAGAGGTCGTGGGTCTGGGCGGTGGGAGACACCACCTGCTGATGAGGGAGCAGGGGAACCGCCGCGCAGAGCTACACTCCCTAGGTTCATGTTCTGAAGTTACTGGGACTAGTGGATTAAGACACGGTGAGGCCAGAAACAGTGCGGAACAGGTGATGTCGTGGCTTGCTGACAATGCTTCGAGCAATTTGCCACCACCAGCAGTTCTCACGCAGTCCACCATGTCACCGAAAATGCAACACCCTCCAGCTCCTGCACATCAGCCTCCTACCCAACAGTCTGCCCCCTCCCAGGAAAACATTGGCATTTGAACCGGCATACTCTGAGGGGAAAAGTTTTCTGGCACCCTTCCCACCAGCCAACCAAACCACTGGTTCCGGTTGCTGACTGAGCAATTTTCCGATCCCAGGTTTTCCACCAGTCAACAGTCTGTGGGTTGATGATGACCTGTCTTGACGTAGTGGAAGTGTTGTAAAGAGGTGTCGACTGATGAGGAGACCAAGGGTTGTCAGTACCAGTGGGAAGTTGTTGTCAGGGAGGAAGTCGAGGGGGAGCAGACTGAGGCTCGGAGCGAGGAGACGGTGACAGACACCAGAGATGGGTTGAGATTGGGGCCGGGTGAACACAGTGCTTCTGAGACGGAGGAGAGTCTCGACCAGAACAGGTTGGAAAGAGGCAGTGGTGGGGCCAGACGGAGAGGCAGGGCCAGGAGGCTGGTGCAATCAGCGCCAAATGTTCAATAGTGGAAGCTCCAGTGGACGGGCAGGGCTTAGTCGGCGAGGGGGGGTAGATCTTCAGAAGTAGGAGGTTCTTTAAGGAAAAACGGATGGACCGACGTGACTGTGGTGGGCAACCTTTGCCAAACCAGGCTCAGCAGGGGTTCCACCACTACTAGCGTAACTCCCACCCAGTATGCGAAGGCATAATGAATGCTTAAACCACCCCACTTCATGGCAACAGGCCCGGTCACCCTCCGGCCTGCACACCACTGAAACTCTTCCCCTGTGAGCTGATGGTCGCCCCAGGCCCAGGACCCTGACCACAAAAAAAAAAACACCATCGTCGCCTACCACGATCTCCCAGCATCCACCGAGTTCAGCTCTCATACCCCAGACGCTGGAGCGGAAACGCCAAATATAGTGCAAACCCCACCCGCACGGCCCAAGGCCCTGAATGTGCAATCTTCCAGATTGATTGCCTGGAGGCTGCCCTATAGGCTAGGTAAGAGGGACCGAGGCCTTTCGCAACCTCTGGCGGCGGCCGCCCCTCGGTAATTCGGTCCCCAAGCGCCACTATTTTCCCGATGTGCAGTCACAGCCCTGCCACCCCAGCTAAGTCAGACACATAATCAGTGCCCTGACCACGCAGTTTTGGACAGGTCCACCTGACCACGGACACTTTGAAGAGTGCTTGCCGGGCAGGGGCCACTAATATCGCTGACGGCACCTTGGGTTTGAAACTGGTGGAGGCTGGGACCGAGTCTGACCCATGGGGCTGCCCTCAATATACTGCCGACCCCCAGGATTGCGGGGCCGACCTCGGTTCCAGGTTTGTTTCAGGCCTAATCTGCCTCCTTCCTCCCACCCTCCGCAACCTCGCTCCGAACTACCACGTGGCACGGCGCCATCAGTCCGGTTAGCTCTAGGCACAGCAGCGTGCGTCGCTAAGGCGGACAGGCAGGCGGTGCTCAAACTGCTGAGTCTAGGCGACAAAGGCACACCGCCCAAGCTATTACAGGGCATCACGGCGCAGATGATCTGTGGCTGCACCGCTGGAACCTCAGCCGGGAATGGTGTGTGTGTGACAAGGGGAAAGTAAATGATTGGTGGCGGGGCCCTCTCTCTGCAACTCGGCGCTGACACATGTGCCTTCCTGGCCCATGTGTTAAATCTGATGTTCAGCGTTTCCTCAAGGACATACCCCAAGTCGTCTGATTTGTTCACGGAAGGGCGCCGCATCTGTGCGCATTTCAGGAAGTCCAGCCCAGCATTCTGCCACTCTAAGGGCACGGGAAGAGGCAGCCGCCGCCTCCAACGCCCGATCATCCGGATGTGTGCGGACTTGCCACGATGGTGGACTTCCAACACGACCATGTTATACAGAGTTACCAGCAGCGCAGGCGATTTGTAGACTTGCAGATGTCAAACTTGCCACCAGAACGGGTAGTCAGGTCAGTCAGCTCCTCAAGTCACAAGAGGAGTGGACGTGGATTGTCTGATCTGTCAGGTGCTGAGGAACTGTGCGGCGCAACACAGATTGGTCAGTGGCGATGCCGCCATCATCAGCTCAACATCCGTGCTTGGCCTGTGACAAAAAAACTCTCTGGTCAGCCAATGAAGTCGGGAAGCTGTGCGTCGTCAAAAGAGGGGGAACAGGGGAAGAATTATCCTGTGTAGCCAAAGCACCCTAGGTCGGTTTCTCAGCGATCCGGAGGAGGTGGATGTTGAAGGAGGAAGGAGGAGGAGGAAGTGGCGAGACAAAGAGGGGACCATTGTTCAGTTCTTCACTGTTCAGCGTGTATGGGCAGAAGAAGAGGAGTTGGAGGAGTTGGGGAGGAGGAAAATGGAAGTAAGGCCAGTGAGGGGGAGGAATTCTACGCGTTGGTACCTCGGCGCATATGGCAGATTTCAGCTAGGCTGCCTATCCCGTGACCCTCGCGGTTCAAAGAAGTATTCCAGCACCGATTTACTGGGGTGTTCACTATCCGGAACCACGGTACAAGCAAAATCTGCCCACTCTCATCCCTGCAGAGGAAGGAGTGTGAGAATTTGCATGCTACCAGCAGGCCTGGTGCACAAGCTTTTGAAAACAGTATTTCCATCTGACAGCGATAGCGGGCAGCCGTGAGTAGGTCTGCGGGACAAGTAGAGGAGGGATAGTAGGCAAGGCAGGCGCTTTTCCAGCACTGGCCAAGGGTACGCTGTACAAGGCTTTTGCAGCCTTTAGGTCACCCCAGCAAAGGACCATGTCACCTGCCCAGTCTCGGCAGAGTAGGGCTGATATTTAAAGAAAGGATGGTGAGGGAGTAAGGAGCTGACCATACCATCGTCCTAAATGACACACAGGCTTCCCTACAACGACGGGGTTTTCAAAAAAGCTGGACATGTGGCACGACAACTGGCGCTGTAAGCCTTGGAGGTTCTGCCTGCAATGCGATAGGTTCTTGCCGAGCGGGTTTTCAGTGCAGCTCGTGGTGGCATCATCACCGATAAGCGTACACCGCCTGTCGGACTGACAGAGCTGACCGGCTGACGCTTATTTAAAAATGAATAAGGCTGGATTTCTCAGAATTTCCCAATCTCCAAAAGGTGAAGGAAGCTCAAAGTGAATAGTTGCCTGAGGGTATATATATATATATATATATATATATATATATGTATTTATATTTAATGGGGTGAAAACAGGATGGAAATGATGTCAGCTTTGCCTTTCTATTTGATTATGAGCAACTGATCTATAAATAATACTATGGATGGATATGATATAGATATGAGTGAAACTAGGGTAAAAGGATTTGTAGGAAAGGTAAGCTTTCAGACCTCAATGGTCTCCGAGATATATCATTCAGACCTAATGGATTGAGTTTAAAAATACAAAAGACTTCTCTTTTTTTCATAAAATCTCATATTTGTTGTGAGTATTTTCAGGGATATGGTCTATAGGCATGATTATATTATTTATCTTTTTCATGCATGTACCCTTTTTTTCTGCCATATGCACCCAATTGCAGTTTCAAAACATGTAGGGGCAGATTTACTTACCCGGTCCATTGGCGATCCAGCGGCGTGTTCTCTGCGGTGGATACGGGTCCAGCCGGGATTCATTAAGGCAGTTCCCATTCGACGTCCTCCAGGTGGCGGTTCTGCGCTGAAGAGCATCGGAACGCACTCAAGTACACCGGCCTATTCCTAGTGATGGTAAGTGCAAGCTCCGCAACACATTTTTTTTCTAAATACGGCGGTTTTTCCGAATCCGTCGGGTTTTCGTTCGGCCACGCCCCCCATTTCCGTTGCGTGCATGCTAGTGGCGATGCGCCACAATCCGATCGCGTGCGTCAAAAACCCGGGGCAATTCAGGAGAAATCGGCGCAAATCGGAAATATTCGGGTAACACGTTGGGAAAACGTGAATCGGGCCCTTAGTAAATGACCCCCGTAGTCTCTGTTTTGCACCAATTTTATCATTAATAAACGGATATTTTCGTTTGAATATCAGAACTGACCAGCACCAATGTTAAATGTCCATTGTTCTGTTTTGGGGTATATCTCTGATTTACCGTGTGTTTTATACAGCCTGTGTAGGTCTCTGTTTTTTGTTTTTGAGCATAATTTTGTATACAATGAACGTACATTATAATTGCTTAAATAATGCTTTTCCATTTCTATGTAAAAATGGATTTATAGTTTATTTAAATGAAAAAAAGTTTAGGGTAATAGACAAAATCAAAGATTGTTTGTGACAAAGTAAAACATAATTTACCATTTTCATCATTTGTACAATCTCATAAAATGAAATGTTTTCTCTGTGTCTGATTTGTTTTTTTCATGCTTATAACAACTGAGATTGATTGCAATGCTCCTAAAAGTAATGATGCATATAATGAAAACATATTTTATGGTAAAAATAAATTCAAAAATTATACTGGATTCAGATTAATGGAAAGGCATTTACAATGTGCCTGATTCGACCTCAGGTTTATGAACTTGCCATTAGATAAAATCTTTGTTTGTTTTTTTAATTTTCTTACTGTAGTTTTTTTTTTCACAGCTGTGGTACAGTTTATGGAAGAACTTGACTACCCCTTTATATAGAAGTCTGTTGTATAAGGTACTTTTTAATGCAGAGGTTTTTCATGGCCAGCAGAGGGCAACCCAGCTATGTTCCATAGAGGTTGAAATTGCACATCAGAATGATGGTACATGGTTTGTCTAGAAAGAGGAGATGTGGAACCAGAAGCTTGGTTCAACTGCCCTACATTACAGATTTGAGAATATTTTATCCAAAGAATAGTCAGAGGTACAAAGAGAAGTACAGGATCAGGAGGCAAGCCATGGTCAGAAAATAAAGCAGATGTAAATCAACTCACATCCTGGTCAGGTGGAACACTCACTTATATCTTAATCGCTTAATAGATGGCTAATGAGATGAATAAGAGGCAGCTGAGGAAATCACTCTCTAGTTCAATTCTCAGGGTGCAGCCACAAGTAACATTTGCATTGCTTTTGCAAACGCAATGCGATCGCCCAGGGTGGGTGTTAGCCCTATTACCTTTGCTTTTCCATGGAAATGCAAGAAATCAATAACCAGCACCCAGCATGTCATTGTTTAAATGCAGGACACTAGATGTTGGTTAACAATTGCATGTGATTCCATTGAAATGCATATGTGATCGGCAGAAGTTCTACCTCAGGGAGTTTGCATTGCATTTGTAAATGTAATTCAAATGCCACCTGGGGCCACATTATCAACTACAGTCCATATTTACTCTTCCTTTACAGTATTTTAAACAAGAGAATCATGTATGCAGTTTAGCCACACATATATAACTGTGGATCATTTCAATGTTACTAGCCAAGAAGCACAACACTTTCCATTTTTACATCTCTGTTTTTTACTCCCCTATTTCTAGGCGTATACTTTTTTAGTGGCACCATTTAATATTTAGTTTATTGTAAAGTGAAACTGGAAACAAAATTGCGAATGTGGTAGAGTTGCTAAAAAAACCCCACAGTTGCGCCAAATTCCTAAAGGCTTTGTTTTTACATCTTTTCCTGTGTGGTTCAAATAACAAGTCTCCCTGTTGTTAGGGTTGAAACGATCACAGAGGGAACAAATTAATATAGGTTTTATTATCTTTTGCTACTAAAAAATAAGCCCTGTAGTCCGTCAGAGAAATAAATTGTAAAGAAGCTATGGTTTCATGGGAAGGGAGGAGCTGCTGCTGCCTGCTTACAGAGGAGGAGGCCATGTGACATTGAATGCAGCAGAGCTGGATGTGTATGCAGATGTCTCCTGCACAGAATAGTGAGGTACAAGATCTCCCTGTTCCATATCATTCCCTCAATCCCAGTCTATGATTCTACAGAAGATTCTCTTTCTGTCTCTGCTCTTCTCGCTCCTCACTTCCTCCACCTTGTCATTGTCAGTATCAGCTCTGTCCAGATAAGCTATTAACCCTTACTGCTCACATAACACAAGAATAGACTGCAGGTAACTGGTTTACTTATGATTTCTTTCACTTATTACATGTTCCCTACTCCTCCATGTGATGGAAGCTGCCAGGCTGGTCACCTTATACATCCGGTATGTGCACTGTGTAGTGTTCAGTGGATTTACTTGTGGGAAACTAATTGGATTTAAAGCTAAATTAATTTTAAAGAGAATACAAGGCATCATGTTATCTGTGGGCAAGCTTTCTGGCCTTCTAGTGAGAAAGATTTTTGTCAAACATTTTCAGAACAGAAAATGCCATAACTTTGAAAAAAAAGAACGAGCAGCACAAAGTAGGCATCGTTCTGTATGTTTTCAAAGGGGGAATCACAAACAATAATTTGGTAAAATAGCTTTAATTAATTTGGAAAAAAATGAAAAACTCATTATTAGAGCAGCGTACAAAGGGGGTGGAACCATTGTACAAAATTGGGAAGACTAAAAAAAGAGGCAATAAATATATTACCGGATACAAAATATTATAATAAAATACCAGAGGACCCATTCCTTGCCATCGAAAAAGCATTCAATAATATGATCAAAAAAGGGTACACGAAGGGTTTACTCAATAAAAGAGAAAGGAAATTTATATCCATTACCCAACCCAATAAACCGTATTTCTGCCATCTCCCCAAAATCCACAAACACCCGACTAATCCACCTGGCCGCCCTATATTTTCAAATGTAATGTAATGTCTCACTTTATGGATTTATATCTTCAACTATATGTAGTGAATTTACCTAGCTACATTAAAAACTCAGAGGACCTCATTAAGGATCTGCATAACATTGAATGGCAGGACCAATTTTTGTTTGTTATGATGGATGTGACCACTTTACATAGCAATATAGACCATTATATTGGACTTGCATGCGTAGAACAGACTGTAGAGAAGGATATTAATATTAAGGTAGAACAAAGATTGTTCCTCATAGAGTGTCCACAGTTTATCTTACAAAACAAGTATTTTATATACAACAGATCCATGTACTATCAAACTCAGGGAATGGCGATGGGGACAAAAGTGGCACCAGCAGACGCCAATTTATTTATGGGGGTCTTTGAAAATATTTATATTACCCCTAAGGAACATCATTATGGAAACCTAATTGCATATTATAGGTTTATAGACAATCTGTTTTTAATTTGGAAGGGAGATGATATCTCATTAAATAGTTTCTTCCATAAAATCAATAATAATAATTGGGGAATTAAATTCACACTTAACATGCAAAAAGAAAAAATAGAATTCTTGGATTTAGTAATCAAACACAGAGATAACAAAATCATCACTGAAATGTATTTCAAAACAGTAGATGTAAACAGTTATCTCAATTTCTATAGCAACCATCACAAGAATTGGCTACGGAATATACCCTACTGCCAGTTCTTAAGAATAGGGAAGAATTTTACTGAGACTGCAACATATGAAGAACAAGCACAGATCATCACCTAGAAAAGAGATACCCAAAAAACATTGTGGCCAATGCCAAATTTAAAGAAAGTCAGTGCACCCAACGGGAATGTCTGCAACCAACCAAAAAAAGGAATATCAATAATAAGAAGGATCAAGGTAAGAGTAGATTCATTACCACATACACTAATGATCACAGAAGGATCTAAGAAATTATAAAGAAACGTTGGCACATACTATTAAATGATCCCTATCTGGAAAAAAGCATCTCAAAACACCCTCAATTCACCTACAGAAGGGCGAAAACCCTGAAAAAAGACTAGCCCTTAGTGTGCCAAAACAACATAAGAAAATAATCCCTTCTAAAACTAATGATATCAATCCAAAAATATCCAAATATTCAAAGAGATGCCTGTGTTGTGAAGTTATCAAACATAATACTAACACATTTTGCTAGAACCACACACAGGAGCTATTTAACATTAAAATCAATATGAACTGCCAATCCTGCTTCATCATATATCTCATAGAATGCCAATGAGGCATGCAATATTTAGGGAGAACTACCCAACCGTTACACTGCCAGTTGAACCAACACCTGTTTAACCCCTTCACTCAGTGACTTAGCGCTCAGTGGCGGATATATCCGCCATGACGCTTATGCCGGCTCGGCTCTGTATCAGAGCCAAACCGGCATCGGGAAACACGGGGTGCCGGCTGTAACTAATAGCCGGCACCCCAGTGTAACACCCGCGGTCGGAGTGGGCTCCGATCGCCGGTGTGTAACCCGTTAAATGTGCTGACCGCGGCATCTAACATGCCTCTGGGGGTCTTTCCCCCACGATCGGCCCCCCTGAACCGTTTTCGGGGGACGCCGATCGCTGCTATGGAAGTCCTGGGGTCCGATCTGGTCCCCAGCACTGCCTGCAGGCACTGCCAGTAAGATGGCGTCTGTGACGTCATCTTACTGGCATAGTGCCAGCCTATGCAAGCGCATAGGCTAACACTGATAATACCCTGCAATACATGATTATTGCAGAGTTTTATCATGAACAAGCAATCAGATGATTGCTTGGTCATTTCCCATGGTGGAAAAAGTGAAAAAGTAAAAAAAAAATGTTATTCAATAAAAAATAAAGTAATAAATCAATAAAAATGCCCATAAGCCCCATAACATATAAAGAGACATATAACCCCAAAAAAGTCAAAATCATAACAAAAACCCCACATATATAGTATCACCGCGTCCGTAACAACCCATAGAATACAAGTAAATCATTATTGAACCCGTACGATGAACGCCGTTAAAAAAAACTATTAAAAACCCACCAAAAATTAACATTTTTACCTATTCAATCTTACAAAAAATGCCATCAAAAGTGATCAAAAAAACATATGTACTCCATAATGATACTGCTGCAAAGTACAGCATGTCCCGCAAAAAACAAGCCATCAACCAGCTCCCAAGTCAAAAAAGTAAAAATGTTATGCCACTTGGAAGACGGCAATGCAAAAATGATAGATTTTTTCCCACATTACGGTTTTATTTGACAAATTTAGTAAAATGTAAGAAAATATATTCAAGTCTGGTATCCCCATAATCGTATCGTCCCATAGAATAAAGCTAACATGATTATTAGGCTAAACGGTGAACACGAAAAAAAAAAGTCAAAAATCCAGTAGAGAATTGATGCTTTTCTACTCATACCCTCAAAAACGAGTTCCTAAATTTTCAACAATAGGTGATACCAACCCCAAAATGGCAACACTGGAAAAAGCATCTCATCCCGCAAAAAAAAAATGCCAGCACATGGCCCCAATAACGAAAAAGCGAAAATTTATAGCCTACAAAAGGGACCAAAGAGGAAACTAAAATCCTGGCAGCTGCAGGTCCCTCCTTCCATTCTGCGCCTCGCTGTGTACCCATAAACAAGTAACGTCCACATGTGGGGGGTCTCTGCACTCGGGAGAAATTGCTGAACAAATTGTATGGTGGGTTTTCTATTTGTATCTTTTGGAAATGTGTAAATTTTAGGGCTAAATGAGCATATAACCGGAACAATTTGACCAATCTAAATTTCACCTCCATTTTGATTCAATTACTATGAAGATCTTAAGGGGTTAACAATCTTCCTAAAAGCTGTTTCTGATAGTTTGAGGGGTGCAGATTTGAAAATGGGTTGATTATATACGGGGGTTTTGATGCTAAATATGTAACATTTGATTCAAAACTGTATTTATCCGCAAAAGAGTAAATTCTTAAAATACGGAAAATCGCTATTCGATTTGTAAGCCGAGCGACATCAAAATATATTATCCAGACATTTCAAAAATTATGAAAATGTAACGTAGACACATGGAAAATGTTATGCAGCAACTTATTTAGGTGGTAAATCTATCTACCTGAAAATGTAATGATTTTGAATTTCAAAAAAGTGAGATTTTTAAAAAAATTCATCATTTTTTCTTTTTTTGGAAAATAAACGCAAAACTTATCAGCCAACATTTACCACTAAAATGAAGTACAACATGTGGGGAAAAAACAATCTCAGAATCGCTTTGATAAATAAGAGTGTTCAAAAGTTATAACCATATAAAGTGACGCAAGTCAGAATCCAAAAAATGGGGCTGAGCCTTAAGCTGTAAAATGGCTGAGTCCTTAAGGGGTTAATATCAACCACGGTAATAAAAGCATGGTCTATCAAGACATATGGAACTAAAACACATGACAAGACAAGACAATGTCATTTTTTAACATCACACCAATAGATTATGTTGGAGAAGAATTCTCCAACAGATTACAAATCCTGAAAAGAAGGGAAATATTTTGGATATATAAACTAAGAACCCTTAAACCGTTTGTCTAAACGAAGTCACCGAAACTATCCTAATATAAATATAAGCACTTACCCTTTATCTTTGACCATACACCGACGCCGGTAGATAAATGCTCCACGAATCAACACGCACTTGCTGTCTAAATACCTCCCTAGGCACACTTGCAGTTCAAATATCCATGATCGCTACTGGTTCTCAAAGACACCCATAGTTGTTGTTCCAGTTACATCATTGTAGTTCTCGTACATCCTCCATCTTTTAAGATTGACCCCTCCAGGCTTCCGTAGTTGTAGTCTAGGTTCCTAACAGCACTCCATCTTTGTAGTTTTTGTAGGCGAATACCGATAATTAATAGCCATTCAATAAAACAATGCACTAATGGTGGAAAATATTTATTTATTTATTAACTTTGAATAGACAGATGGAAATAATCATGTATGTACAGCAAAATATGTTGATAAAATTGTTTCTAAGTTATAACCATATCAGAATTAGGATTGGCACCAGTTATTTGGTTATCAACTAGTTGCCCCTTGAATAATAGCATACACTGGAACATCAACACGTCAAACAGCCACCATAAATTTTCAAAATCCAAAGAGACAGTGTAGTGCAACTAAGGTAGAATCCAGTCTGGATTCGAAACGCGGTTTGCAATTTTATTTTTTCATACAATTTGTTATGTCTACATTTTAATAAATATAACATTAGATCAAGATTGTGCTGGTTTGTGCTTCTCGGATAAACAGGACATTCCAATAGATATCCATATTGTAAAAGATACAGATTTCTCTAATACTGGTGTGTCCAGATTGCCTTCATACGAGTTGTGCCGTTAGCACACCCCAACAAGGTGAGCAGAAACCTATATAATTAAAACTGTACCAACAAACCACCTGGGATAATCTGCACATTGAGCACCCCTGGCTCTTTCCTCTCTCTGTTTTCTCAGTATATGGTAGTTGCAATCAGACTCCATGGGGTTACCCTAGAGGATCTAATAGTAAAAACGTTAAAAAATATTTTTTTAAAAGTCCAAATCACCTCCCTTTCCCAAGAATTGAAATAAATAAATACAAAATTTAACATAGCCCTCATGCAGCTCAATACAAGGAAAAATATAAAAAGGTTTTAGATTTTTTATGGTGGGGATTTATCCTGTGTTTTCAACAAAGGCAGTGTACAAAAAGGAGATTAAGCCCTATGGGGCACCTGGACATAATAGTATGTCCCTGCGGCTAGATACTAAGCGCACCGGGACGTGCTGTAACGTTCTGCTTCTGGCACCGGCTCACGAACGGAGCCGGCACCAGAAGCAGCTATGAGTGGTGTTCCCACTATGGATCGGATTCCCCGTGCCACTTACCTGGGGATCCGATCCACTTCTGGGCAGCCCTGAACTCTGCCCAGTGCTCCGGGGCTTCCCGATCTCCTTGGCAGTCAGACCCCTTTCGGGTCTGACTGTAAACTGTCTGAGCATGCGTCTGCATGCTCAGACAGTATACACTGCTCTACAATGAAAAAGTATTGTAGAGCAGTGTATTGGACTTGAACCACCAATGGGAGCATTTCTGGTTCAAGTTCAAGTATGTATAAGTAAAACAAAGTTAAAAACACAAAAGTTTACACATTAGAATAAATAAAAATTGATACATAAAAATATAAGCCCCTAAAATGTCACTTTCCCATAAAAACACTTAATAAAGTATAAAAACCATAAACACACAAAAAAGCCACATATTTGGTATTGCCGTGTCTGTAACAATCTGTATAATAAAACAGAATTGTTACTGGACCTGTACAGTAAATGCGGGGGGAAAAAATGCAAAAAAAGTTCCGAAAAAAGATAATTTTTAATTAATACCTTTAAAAAAATGCCCTAAAAAGTGATTAAAAAATGTTACGCGCTCTAAAATGAGACCAATAAAAAGAAAAACTCTTCTTGCAAAAAATAAGCCCCTAACCAGATTTGTCAGCGGAAAAATAAAAACGTTCTGCATATGAAAAGATTGTGATGCTAAAATGAACAAAATTTTCTCCAAATTATTTTTTATTCAGTAAAATTGAATAAAATACACAAACCCCCACATATTTGGTATTGCTGCGTCTATGACAATCTGCATAATAAAGCAGAAATATTATTGGACCCGCAAAGTGAACACCGTAAAAAACAACCTAAAAAAAATCTCAAAAAAAAGATAATTTTTAATTAATACCCTTTAAAAAATGCTGTAAAAAGTATTTTAAAAAAAGTTACGCACTATAAAATAAGACCATTAAAAAGAACAACCCTTCTTGCAAAAAATTAGCCCTTAACCAGATTTGTCAGCCGAAAAAATAAAAAAGTTATGCATATGAAATGATGGTGATGCTAAAATGAACCAAATTTTCTCCAAATTAGTTTTTATTCAGTAAAATTGAATAAAATACACAAACCTCCACATATTTGGTATTGCTACGTCTATGACAATCTGCATAATAAAGCAGAAATATTATTGGACCCGCAAAGTGAACACCGCAAAAAAAACCTCAAAAAAAATCTCCAAAAAAGATCATTTTTAATTAAAACCCTTTAAAAAATGCTCTAAAAAGTATTTTAAAAAGTTACCCACTATAAAATAAGACCACTAAAAAGAACAATTCTTCTTGCAAAAAATAGAACCTTAACCAGATTTGTCAGCTGAAAAATAAAAAAAGTTATTCATATGAAATGATGGTGTTGCTAAAATTAACATTTTCTCCAAATTAGTTTTATTCAGTAAAATTGAATAAAATACACAAAACCCCCACATATTTGGTATTGCTATGTCCGTGACAATCTGCATAATAAAACATAATAATTATTGGACCTTCAAAATGAACCCTGTAAAAGACAACCTCAAAAACGCTTCAAAAACGCTTCATATATACTCGAGTATAAGCCTAGTTTTTCAGCACAAAAAATGTGCTGAAAACCCAAACTCGGCTTATACTCAAGTAAAAAAATATATTAAAACTCACCTTTCCGGCTTCCCCCGCTGCTGGCTATATACCGGGGGAGGGGGCTGGAAATATACTGGGGCAAAGGGCTGGCTATATACTGGGGCAGGTGGCTGGCTATTTACTGGGGCAGGGGTCTGGCTATATACTTGGGGATATGGGCTGCCAGGCTATATACTGGGGGACAGGTGCAGGCTATATACTATGGGGTGGGGTCCTGCAGGCTATATACCGGGGAGGCTATGACCAATGCATTTCCGACTCTCGGCTTATACTCGAGTCAATAGGTTTTTCTAGGTTTTTGTGTTAAAATTAGGGGCCTCGGCTTATACTTGGGTCGGCTTATACTCGAGTATATACGGTAAGTTTTAATTGATACCCTTTAAAAAATGCTCTAAAAAGTGATTTAAAAAGTTAAGACCCATAAAAAGAACAATCCTTCTCACAAAAAATAAGCCCTTAACCAGATTTGTAAGCTGAAAAATACAAAAGTTATGCATATGAAAGTCGTTGATGCTAAAATTAACATTTTCGCTAAATTACTTTTTATTCAGTAAAAATGGGAAAAAATTAAAAGAAACTATATAAATGAAGTCTTTTTGTAATTGTGGAGACCCATAGAATAAAAATAATATACTATTTTTACGGTATGGTAAACGGCCCATCTAAATATTAGTTTTAGTGATTTTCCCAAAAATTTGAAAAATGTCACACAAATTCTGAGCCTTATAACATTCTATTAAAATATGTGGAATCTTAAAAAACCATGCCAACATAAAGCAGACATTTAGGAAATGTAATTTATGAATTTATTTGGGTGCTATGACTATCTGCATCAAAACTAGAGAATTTAGAACTTTGAAAATAAATAATTTTTCCAAATTTTTGCCAAATTTAGTTTTTTTTTCATAACAAAACACACAAGATATCATCCAAATTTTTAACCGAATTTGAATTAGAATGTGTCACAAGAAAACAAATCTCAAAATCCCCTGGTTATCGTATATTGTTCCAAAGCTATAAGCACTTAGAGTGACACAGGGCAGATATGAAAAATGGGGCCGCGTCCTAAAGGCCAAAAGAGGCTGAGTCCGTAGGGGTTAATAAATATATAAGGAAATTGGCTGTGCATTATTTTTAATAACCATAACTACAAAAACCTACAGCACACAGGCTTTTCATGCATCCTTCTATTTTTATTAAGATAAACTCAAACTCATTTTTATGAGCTTAGTGAGTGATGGATAGGAATATAAAATAATTTATTACATATGGGGAAATGGTAATCTTATCCATATAACATCCTATTTGTCTAATATTAACATGCATGAAATTGAATTGTTTGTTTCAGTGGTGATACATTTTTTTTTCTCAACGTTTTCTGAAATCGTGACTGTGTATAAATTTAAGGCTATTGTTACACATTTATGAATGCTGCTTTTTTCAATATTTTTTTTGTTATGTGCTTATGAAGTAAAAATATTCATTTCCCCAGGACTGTGTTTTGCATCTCATTCTGCTCCATCCCAGTAGCTTGTTGACTAGCAACTGTAAAGAGTATTCCCATCTGGGCATTCACATTTGATTTAATTCATTTGCCATATATATACTGTATCTATATACAAAAATGTGGTTATGTTGTCCCTTAGAAACAAGAAAGTTGTCCTTGGATATGACCACCCTCAAACTCTGACAGCAGGGACCACACATGCACTATTGAGCCCGCATTCCTTACCAGCGGACGGCTATTGACTCCTGGCCATTTCATGTGCAAAAAAAATAGTTTCTTTGTATCCAAGGACAACAATCTAATTTCTAAGGCGCAACATGGCTATAGTTTGGGGAAATTTACTTCACACAGGTACACTTTTTTTAAACAACCAATTGAAGAAATGTATATAAGGTATATAAATGAAATTTCAATGACCATATGAGAATATCCCTTTAAAGGGTGCAGAAGTTACAACCAACCCTGGGGCCTGAGGAAAAATGTGTTAGCAATCATGTATATATGTGTGTCATTTAGAGATTTCTGATAACTTGCAAACATTACTCACATGTAACCTAGTACTGAGACTATCATTGATCCTGGTCAAGGATCCAATGCCTTTGGAATCAAAGCCATATATTCAGGCTTCTTCTATTGAACTTGACAAAAGCTCAATACATTAATCAATATTTTGCTTCTTCCAGAACCATTTGCATCATTAGAACCCAGTCTATTGACTTTCATCTCATTGTTCCAAATGACCCATTTCCAATATTCCACTGTCTACTTTTTGCACTTTATTCAAACTGAAAACAATGTTTTTTAAGACAATATTGAAGTCAAAGCTTCTTTACCTTTTTCAGTCCAGCAATCCAGACCTGTGTAAGGAGAATCTCACAGTACTTGCGTGGATGTCCTCCCCTTGGCTTTGGGATAGATGAAATTAATTTTGTATTCTTCCATCTGTCATTACACTTAAATGATGCTGTTTGCTTGACTAAAAGATGACTATAAATGATCTGAATGATGCTTTTCTCAATTCAATCTTGTGAACTTTCACTTAAGAATTAACCTTATAACACACTGAGCTATAAGGGAATGTGACAACTGGTTGTAATTTGTAGTGTATTAGAAGATGTAGATAGTTCAATCATCAGGAGCAAAACAATAACAATGCAGCTACAAAATATGAATCTGCATAATCATCTACTAAATATTTGCCAGTCAATTATACATACATATATATCTATATATATATATATAAGATAACTTAGATGATTGTGTATAAAATTATGGTAACCTCACATTTAAAGTTGTAGAGGTTTTGGAGGTATGGGCAAATGTTCAAAACCTTTTTACCCTTTTGTTTGCCATTGCTTATTTCTATACTGTATATATGTGTGATATACCACTGCCGCATGTGTCAGAAATCCTTGCTCTGAAATGATAGACTACACTCACCCTCAAGAGCTGATTCAACAAGAAAATTGTGTTGTTAATGCCATTACATAAGTGACATTTTTCCAGAATTGTGGATATTATTTTCTTACCATTATCATTACGGGGAAAAAGAGTAAATGTTTATGCTTTATGAAGCTATTGGCAACTCCTGTGTGGTAATATGATCTTGATCCAATGCATTTGAGAGTGGTTTCACCCTTAAACAAGTACTTTTAGAGTAGAATATATAATCTAGTTTTCAGAAGACCTTATATACTTATATTGAAAATAAACAGGCTGGAAAAAATAAAACATTAAGCCAACAACTGATTTATATTTTCCAAGCCAATATGAAGTCAGTTTTCTCTAATATAAAGCAAAGAAGAAGAGAGACACAAATCAAGTGTCACATATCTGGCAGCTGATTTCTTTAAATTGTAAGCAAAAGTTACTACATATTTTATGTCATTCTTGTGTTCCCTACAGACAATAATGTTCTCAATATTGATTGCTATAATATATTCATGGATGCCAGCATAATTTATCTCCAGGAACTTAGAAATACAATTTCCTTCTGCTTATGATAAAGACTTTCACATGACGATTACAAGGGTCGTAGTAAATTTTAATTGCAGATTCAACAGCCAAGACCATTCTAAACAACCGCACCTCCCTTTAACCCCTTAAGGACGCAGCCATTTCACAGCTCAAGGCTCCGTCCCATTTTTTTAAATCTGACATGCTTCGCTTCATATGGTTATAACTTTTGAACTCTGTTACTTACCAAAGTGATTTTCCCCACATGTTGTACTTCATTTTAGTGGTAAGTGTTGGCTGATAAGTTTTGCGTTTAATTACAAAAAAAAGAAAAAAAGATGAATTTTTTGAAAAATTTGCCATTTTCGGAATTATTGCATTTTCAGGAAGATAGATTTACCACCATTTTTTAAATGTCTGGTTTATTTATTTTGATGTCACACGACTTATAAAATGGAATATCAATTTTCCGTATTTTCAGAATTGACTATTTTGGGGATAAATACTGGTTTGAATGAAATTTTAAATATTTAGAATTAAAACCACCTATATAACCAACCCATTTTCAAATCCCCATAAACTATCAGAAACAGCTTTTAGGAAGATTGTTAATCCCTTCAGATCTTCATAGTAAATGAATCAAAATGGTGGTGAAATTTAGAATGGTCAAATTTTTTTTGGTTATACGTTCATTTAGCCCTAAATTTTACACATTTCCAAAAGATAATATGAGAAAACCCACCATATAATTTGTTATGCAATTTATCCCGAGTACAGAGACCCCTCACATGTGGCCTTACTTATTTTATGAGTGCACGGCAAGGTGCAGAAGGGAAGGAGGGACCTGCAGCTGCCAGGATTTTAGTTTCCTCATTTTGCAGGCTATACAATTTTTGCCATATGATGACATTTCTTTTGCGGGACGAGATGCTTTTTCCAGTGTTACCATTTTGGGGTTGGTATCCCCTTATTGCTTGTTCATGATAATACTCTGCAATACTGACGTACACAAATAGGCAGACACCGTGCCTTTAAGATGACGTTAAAGACGCATTCTTTCAGGCATTGCCACGAGGCAGCTCTGGGGTCCTGATCGGACCTTTGGGCTGCCAAAGCAATGATCGGTGCCCCCCCACAAAGGCAAGTTAAATGCAGCGGTCGCGCTGACCACGGCATTTAACAGGTTAAACACCTGCGATCAGAGCCCACTCCGACCGCGGGTGTTACCTGGGGATGTCAGCGGTAAATTTTACCACGCAACCCCTGATGCCGGCTCTGCTCCGGTGCAGAGCCGAACCGGCATCACCTCCGTGCTGGGCGCTAATTGCAGGCGCCCAAGCAGTACAGCTATGGCGCGGAGCGCTAAGGGGTTAATACACATGTAAAAATGCTAATATAGGATGAGCCTTTTCTGCACAGATCGCCAAGCAGCGCAAATAATACCAATGTCCCTTATTTGGTAGGGGTGAACTAAAACAATAGTTGATCATCATTTACATCTGTCTGTAAATTGCTAGTAAATTGAAAAGATTGAAATATGCATCTGATAGTCTTTGCACACCTTTGCACACATTGCAGATTACATGCAGATCTTCTGCACAGATTTTCTGCAGTACCATTAAAGTGAATGAGATTTGGAAAATGTAATGCAGATGCAGGGCCGCATCTGCCATGAGGCAGGGTGCAAATCTTGCATCAGGCGGCAAATATCAAAAGAGGCAGAATGGCAGCCTGGATGATTTAGGAGGCAGCCGTGACCTAATCTATCCTCCTGGCTGCTCTCTGCTCCCCCTTGCACAGGTCATATACTATTTAGTTAGGATCCTTTTAGCTATCAGCGAACTAACCCCTCAAGCCACCATGACAATCCCCAACGTTATGGGCAGTAGCAGTGCATAAAGCCACCATGACGTTGTGGAACATCATGACTTCTGTCTGTCACTCTGACAAAACGCAGGCTAACAGGATCCTGTAGTTACTGAGAGCCAAGGCTCTGAGCAACATGTCAGGGGAGGAACAGAAGTCCCCTACCCCCCAAACTTTCCCTTGCTGAACTCACCTTATCAAAGAAAGGAGATCAGATGCCTACAGTGACCCTCCACACCATAAATCACAGGCACACCACACACAATTAGTTATGGGTTAACTGGCAGTAGAAAGTCATGTGACCTTCTCCTGTCCCGAGTGAAAGAGAAGAGCTTTTAGT
>WNYA01003423.1:0-12001 GCA_019512145.1 Engystomops pustulosus | reverse complement strand
TAGCCGGTATAACCTGGTATCTCCGTATCTAAAGATATATGTACAGCCGGTAATACCTGGGGATCCCTGTATATAATGAATCTTACAGCCTGGTATAACCGTGTGGGCATCTCCTTGTAATAATTATATATGTAACACCGTATAACCTGGGGATCTCCTGTATATGATTATATGTGTACAGCCGGTAGTAGACCTGTGGGATCTCCTGTTGATAATGATAATGTAACAGGCGGTATATACCTGGGATCTCCTGTTATAATGAATATGTACAGCCGGTATACCTGGTATCTCCTGTCTATATAAGTGATCAGCTGTAACAAACCACTGGGATACCTTAACGAGTACGCGATATACTTGACTCCTGTATATAATTATATATGTACACCAGGCTTTAGAAACCTGTGGATTCTCTGTATATAGTATTATGTACGGTATACACCTGTTCTAATTATATATGTCAGCCGGTATAACCTTGGGATCTCCTGTATATAATGATATATGTACAGCGTCTACCTGGGGATCCCCTGTATATAAGATATATGTAACCAGGCTCGGTAGAACCTGGGGATCTCCTGTCATCTATGAAATGTTAACAGCTGTATAACCTGGGGATCTCCTTATAATGATAATGTACAGCCTATCCTGGGATTATAATAGCGCCTTTATAACCTGGGGATCTCCTGTTATAATGATGATATGTACAGTCCGGTATATCACCTGGGGATCTCCTGTATATAATGATATATGTAGCAGCACGGTATAACCTGGGGCTCCCTGTATAATACTGATAATGTACAGGCTGGTTAAACCTGGGAATCCTCCTGTATATAATGATATATGTACAGAGCTCTGGTATACCCTGGGATCTTCCTGTATATATGATATATGTACAGCTGGTAACCTGGGATCTCCTATTGTATATAGATATATGTACATCCGGTTATACCTGGGGATCTCCTTTATATAATATTATATGTACAAGACCGGTATAACCTGGGATATCCTGTATTAATGATTATTAGCCCGGTATAACCTGGGGATTCCGTATATAAGATATATGTACAGCGTATACCTGGTGCCTTTAGTAATAGACAAGCCCTGCCTGGTGACTCCTTTACAATGCGTGTATAAACCTGTGATCGTAACAGATAAACAAAAAAGATTAAAGTCCGTGAGTGCGCTCACTTATAAATATGTAATATTGGGGCGGCTTTCCATGCAGTCTGTAGTCAGACATATGTCAGCCATTCAAGGTAATCCTTCATAGAAATCCTGAGTGGCCTCATATGATGCGCTGATGTCCACATTCCCACTTATCATAAATTGAACCTCTGAACCAGAAGGGGCGGGAATGGTGATGAGTACGTCGAGGCGTGAAGAACCCCCCGCGGATCTATGGACCCCTGTACGCATGGACCCCCCCCCCGGACGCATTGGCGCATGGATCCCCCCGTGACGCTTGGACCCCCGGACGCATGGACCCGCAGATAACCTGGTGACAATAATGTATTGGCATGACCCTCTAGCCCGAGAAGGGCGATCCTCAGCCACGTGCTTCCCTAGAGGTCTTCCTCCCACAGGGGTTTTTTTTCCTCTCCTCAGTGCTGAAGGTGACTCTTCGTGAGTTCGGGGGTCGCCATGGGGATGGGGATATAAATAAATATTTGGTTATTTAGTTCCCATTATTTGTCTCCTTGTCTATTTATTGGATCTTCTATTTTTTGGAATAATAATAATTCATTTTCTTGGGGGTTTCTGGGCCCGTGAATACATAGTCTGTGCTCATCACATCTCCAGGCATCAGTGACATGTACTGCCCCGATTGTGTACTGCCCCAGTGTTGCCCCTTATGGTACTGCACAGTATCACATGTACACACACCCCCAGGGTAACATAACATAGGCCAGAACTGTCCTGGTTACCCATAGCATCCAATCACGTCACAGCTTCCATTCCTACAGTTCTCTCTTACACTGAAAGCTGCTCTGTATTGGTTCCCAATAATATAAACAGTAAAAGTAATTTCCCCAGTACACCCTGGGGACTCCATCATATAACGTTTTATGGTGTGGGGAACTGCTCTGGTAGTATCCTTGTATCTGCAGCGAAGTTAAAAGGGGTTGTCCGATTTTGAAAAAAACATGTGCCGGGAGGCGTGGCTGCCGAAAACAATAAGATTACTTACCTTCCGGTTCCCTCCAGTGGTCCGTATAACGCCTATCCGTCCCTATACACAGCCTTGTGTATGGGGGCCGGAAGGTTGTCTGTCGGGTTCCGGCCGGAAGCTAATGCAGCGCTGCTTGCCGGCGCGCCATGTTTGCATGGATCCGGAGGGCACTGGAAGGTAATCACTTATTGTTTTAGGCAGCCCCCTACCTCGCCCATATAGTTTTTTTTCAAACTCGGACAACCCCTTTAAAGTCCAAATCAGGTGTTTTATATTCACAACTTCTTTGCCAAACAACAATTCAGCCTTGGCTTAGGCCACATACAAAAATAACCTCTGCCCGGCAGTCCTGCCTAGATACAATAACACAGCCCCTACTATACATCAACCCAGGCTTGCCTGGCACACGCTCCTGGCCAGCAGTTATACAGAAGGCACTCAGTTACCTTCGCTGTGTGACCACGTCCAGCCTGTCAGCTCTCCAGGTGTGCTCCCTACTGCTCGGCCCGCAGTCTAAAATCAGGCTCAAAATAGACGGTTTGACCCGCACTGTGCCTCACCCCTGTGCCCTGGGCCCCTCTAACACCCACTCTGTGACCCGACCTGTGCCCGCACCTGGTATACACCTGGGGATCTCCTGTATATATGATATATGTACAAGCCCGGTATAACCTGGGGATTCTCCTGATATAGTGGATATATGTACAGCGGTATAAACCTGGATCCCCTGTAATATAATGATACTATGTACAACCGGATAACCTGGGGATCTCCTGTATATAACTGATATCTGTACAGCTGGTATAACCTGGGGATCTCCTGTATATCATGATATGTGTACACGAGCCGGTATAAATAAACCTGGGGATTCCTGTATTAATGATTATGTACACCGGTATAACGCGGGGTCTCCTGTATTATATAATATTGTACAGCCGTATACACCTGGGGATCTCCTTTATATAATGATATATGTACCAGCCGGTATAACCTGGGATCTACCGTATAATAATATATTGTACCAGCCTGTATAACCTGGGGATCTCCTGTATTAATGATTATGTAGCAGCCGGTATAACCTGGGGATCTCCTGTATATAATATATATGTACAGACCGTATAACCTGGGATCTCCTGTATGATGTGGGATATATGTACAGCGGTATAACTTGGATCTCCTGTAATAATAGTGATAGATGTCAACCGGTATAAACCTGGGGTCTCCTGTATATAATGATATATGTTACGCTGGTTATAACCTGGGTAGTCTCCTGTATATAGTAATATGTATTACAGCCGGTAATAAACCTGGGGAATCTCCTTGTATATAATATATATAGTACAGCTCGTTATAACCTGTGGGATCTCCGTATATAATGATTATAGTACAAGCCGGTATAACCTGGGGAATCTCCTGTAATAGTGATATGTGTACCCGTAACCTGGGATCTCCTGTAGTAATATATATGTGACGCTGTAGTACTGGGGATCCCTGTATATAGTGATATATATGTAACAGGCCCGTCATAACCTGGGGATCTCCTGTATATAATGATATATGCACACGCCGGTTAAACCTGGGATCATCTGGTATATATGATATATGTAAAAAGGCAGCCGTGTGATAACCTGGGGATCTCCTGTATTAATGATATTATGTCCGCTGGTATAACCTGGGCATCCCTGTATATAATATATATATGTACATTGCCCGGTATAACCTGGGGATACCCTGGTATGAATCTTCAGTATGAACACAGTAATGACACCAGTAAGCAGTAAATAGAAGTATATAATTCACAGTACAGAGGTTTCTTCATGTATATAGATATTACAGTGGATATATAAGATATTTTACATAATATTTCACCTTTACAGTAAAACACGAGGGAAGATCTGACCCCACTATATAATGAAGCAGCCGCTGATAAAGTGATCCAGAATCCCGGACAACATACAGCAAATGACACTTATTTCCATACAGAACATAAGACGATAATAAATTTTGATATGTTTATATGTATATTTCATTACATTATTGGGAGAAATACATGAATGTCACAGATAGGACCCTATTTTATAAGCCGGGTTCTTAAAAAAGGGGACAATCCCTTTAAGGACTGATGACTATAAGTTTGTGCGTCCCATAGGTGAGCAGTAATAATACGTCATCACATCCTTATATCACAGTTTTTCATAAATAAAATAAAATGTATGAATTTCGCACTCCAGTGACATGCAGAATCTGTGTGAACTAGAGCCTAACAATCTAACAATTCATTCCACAACTCCCCAACCGTCATGTCATTAGGCTTCCTGAAGGTCATGCTTGATGCCTAGGGAGCTGCCGTACAAGGTAGTTTTCCTTATCCCATCCTGGAAAACGTATTTGCATATTTCCCCAGAATCCCCTAGTGGAGCATCAATGGCTAGAAGTCTCCGCACGCCTGCAAGGCGCCTTAACTGGCAAAGTCCTCGTCCACTCATATGGATTCAGGAAGCGGAGATGTGAGGAGGTACGAGTGTTGGGGTCCTCACTGCTCTGCACAGACAGTGTTCCCCCATGAACGTGTGGCTTCACCATTCAGGCCCTACCAATATCCACTAACTCTGACGGTGAAACAGTATTCAGCTATTTCAGGCTGGGAGGCGTTGTAAATATAACACAAAACACACAGAAGAAAAAAATAGTGTTGATAATTAATAACTCAGCTTTCGTTTCCTTCCAGCACTGATGTCTCATCTGCACCAGTGACCACACATCTAAAGCGCTGAATCAGTTTATGTCAATACGAGAGGTTTTAAAATTGTATCATCAACGGCTATACGATGCCCAGCTATGTACTCAAAGAATATAACCACGTGATCTATAATACCCTCTCCGACCTCTATTGCTACCAGAAAACTACTATAACCCCTATGCCCCCCCACCCCTAAGGTACACTGAATACTAAACGACTATAATTACCAGACCCACTATGTACACAGAACCTATAACTACTATATATGCCCCCCGATGTCCACACACGAATATAACTACCCCCCCTATACATACTGACGCCCCCCTAGGACACAGGATATAACTACTATAATACTGCTATAGTACAGGCATTAACTACTATAATACATGCCCCCCCCCCACTAGTAAGGAATATAACTACTATAATACGGCTCCCCTATGTACAAGAATTCTAACTACTATAATAACGGCACCCCCATTTTCAGCTACAAGCCACACTATAACTACTATAATGATGTAATGCCCCCCATATGCTACAGGAATATAACTACTATAATACTGCCCCCCTATCGTTACAGGAATATTAACTATATAAGACTGCCCCCTATGTACCAGAAGATAACTAATATAATACTGCATCCTACGTTACACCACGACACTATAACCCCCTACGACAACAACTGTCCCTAGGTACAAGAATATAATACTATAATAATGCCCCTATGTACAAGAACCACATAACTCCACCCACCTAATCTGCCCCCCCTAGTGTACAGGAATTAAACTAATATAATACTGCCCCCCTATGACAAGAATATAAATACTATCATACTGACCCCTATGTACAAGAATTAACATATATAATATGCCCCTATGATACACGAATATAATACTATATACTGCCCCCTAATGTACCAAGAATATAACTACTATAATACTGCATCTATGTACAAGAATATTACTACTATAATACGGTCCCCTATGACAAGAATATAAACTATATAATACTGCCCCCTACATTGTGGTATCGATAGCGAGGTGTAATAACTACTATAAGGTTTTTTTTTGTAACTGGCCCCCCCTATGTACAGGAATATAACTATATAATACTGCCCCTATTGTACAGAATAGAAGCAACTACTGTCCTGGAGAGCGGCTGGTAATGTACTGTATTGCGTACTGACTGGGTTTAAGTATCATTAGATAATTTATATTGTATGACTGAGGTGTAGATTGGACGTGTATATTTATATGTGGAAAAGAACTTTTCGTAACCACTCCCGTAGTTAACTACTTAGTAATACTGCCACCCCTCTACTAGTTTTTACCTATGTGACTCTTATACTTCACCTTCCTCATCATTACGATGATTTACTCATTTACCCATTCTGTCACGGTCCATATGCTATGGTAGGGGAACACCACCAGGTTAATTGGACATTTAGTTTTGGGGTGATTTAACTACAGAGAGAAAAGAAGAGATACCGGTGTCTCCCCAACAGGACGCCGAGCGTTGACGAGGCTCAGCTCACAGTGAAGGGATCACTAAGTATAATACTGCACCCCCCACCCCCCTATGTACAAAGAAGATAGCTACTATAATACTGCCCTTGCTCAGAAGACATATACGTCCTAGACAGAAATAATTATAATATGCCTACGTAGATAATAACTTAGCACCCTATGTAACAGGAATTATAATCACATAATACTGTTCCCCTATGTACAAGAATATAACTAATATAATACTGACCCTATGTACAAGAATAGTAACTACGAATATGCCTAGACGTATAACTATATCTGCCCCCGTATTTTGTACAGGAATGTATAACTGACTATAATATACTGCCCCGCTACGATACAAAATACTATATGAAGCCTCGTACATATAACTATCTAATACTGCCACCAGTATGTACAAGATAGTAACTACTATGATACTGGCCCCTATGTACAAGAATATAACTACTATAATTACTGCCCCCTTGTACAGGAATATAACTTACTAAATACTGTCCCCTAATGTACAAGAATATAATAATATAATACTGCCCCCTATGCAGTTAAACTATATAAAGCCATACAGCTACTAATATACTGCCCCTCATGTAAAGAATATAATCTAATATAATACTGCCCCCCTATGTACAAGAATATAACTACATAATAATGGCACCCTTGAAATACTTATATACCCTATGTACAGGAATAAACTACATAATACTGCCCACCTAGTACAAGAATATAAACTACTATAATGTACTGACCCCTAGCTACAGGAATAACTACTATAATATGCCCCCTATGATACAAGAATATTAACTACTATAATACTGCCCCACCATGTACAAGAATATAACTTTATAATACTAGCCCCATATGTACAAGAATATAAACACTATAATAACTGCCCCCTAGGACAAGAATATAATACTATAATACTGCCCCTATGTACAGGAATATAACTACTATATACTGCACCCCCCCCTATGTACAGCGATAAACTACTATCAATGCCCCTAGTAACGAAGATATCCTACTATAATACTGCACCTATGTACAAGATATTATACTGCCGATGGACATATTAATACTATAAATACTGCCCCTATGTACAAAGATATAACTACTATAATACGCCCCCTATGTACAGGAATATAATACTATAATACGCCTCCTCACTATGTACAAAATATACTACTATAATACTGCCCCCTATTGAAAGAATATAAATACTATAATATGCCCCTATGTACAAGAAATACTAGTATATAATACTGCCCCCTATGTACAAGATAATTATAACGCCTAGTACATAGATATAACTAATATGCCCCCTATGTACAAGAATATAACTACGATAATACTGCCCCCTACATAGTATAACACCCCTATGACAAGAATACAACTACTATAATACTGCCCCTATGTACAAGAATATAACTCTCTAATACTGCCCTATGTACAAGAATATAACTATATAATAATCCTCTGGAATATATACTAACTGCTTCCTATGTAAAGAATATGAACTTACTTATAATACTCCCACTATGTAAAAGAATATTATAACTACTATAATACTGCCCCCTATGTACAAGAATAAAACTACTATAATAATGCCCCTCTTGTCAAGAATACAATACGTCTAATACTGCCCCTCTGTAAAGATAAACTACTAGAATACTGCCCCCTATGTACAAGAATATACCTACTATAATGAGCCCCTATGTACAAGAAGAATACTATAATAGCCTATGACGAATACACTAATGGCCCCTATTTGACAAAGATATATATCTACTATAATACTGCCCTATGTATCAGGATATATACTTACTTAATACTACCCCCCTAGGTACAAGACTATAAAATACTAATAATATGCCCCCCTATGGCCAAGAATATACACATACCCCTGATAAATACTTATGCCCCTAATGTACAGAAATAACACTATAATACTGACCCCTATGTACAGGAAATATAACGTACTATATACTGCCCCCGATGTAAAGGAATATACTATCTAATACTGCCCCATATGTACAAGAAATAAATACTTATAATACTGCCCACCTGGAAAGGGAATATAACTAGCCTATAATACTGCCCCTATGTAAGAATATAACTTATAATACTGCCCCTATGTACAGAATATGTAACTACATAATATGCCCCTATGTTCACAAGGAATATAACTACTATAATATGCCCCCTATGACAGGATAGACTATATACCCATACGGATAATATGAATACTGCCCCCTATGGTAAGGAATATAACTACTATTACTGCCCCTAGGTACGGAATATAACTACATAATACTGCCCTCTATGTACAAGAATATAAACTACTATTAATAGCTGCCCCCTATGTACAAGGAATATAACTACTATAATAGCGCCCGTATGTACAGGATATATAACACTATAAATGCCCCCCTTAATGTAAGGAATATAACTACTATAATACTGTCCTATGTACAGGGATATACTACATAATATGGCCCCTAGTATAATGCCAGTGTTGGTGACTCCCCTTGCCTCCTCATCGCCACAGTACGCTTGGTGGAGAGAGACCACTTTGGACACGAGTTTTTGGAGCAGATTATTCTGACCGGTAAAGGACGTGGTTCGCGGACCTCCTGATGATGGGGGACAGTCCTGATATCACAGGTAACGTCCTTCCTGTGTCTCGACAGATTTCGGCAGTTACAAATGAATGTCCTGGGAATCTTATGAGCTGCAAGCAGTAAGAGATACTAATGGAAATGAAGGACACATAGTGGGGGTCATTTACTAAGGCCTGCTGATTGCGTTTTCCAAGTGTTACCGAATATTTCGATTGACGCCGATTTCTCTGATTGCCCCGGTTTTGGCGCAACGGACCGGATTGTGCGTTGCTCGGCGCCGCATTGCACGGACGGAAATTGGGGCGTGGCGAACGATAACCGGACGGATCGGAGAAACCGCTACATTTAAAAAAAAAAAAAAAGAGTCACGGGACTCGGCTCTTACCTTTCACCCACGACGGCTCGGTGAACTTCCAGACTGTAAATGCGTCCCTATACCTAGGGGCACACGTCAGAGGCCACGTCGGGTAATGTACTCTAAATGGAGGATTGCCTGCGATACTTCAGGGTCCTAGAAGCCTCCTCTCTATAGTGGGGGGGACAGGAATCTATCTTATTTTTGTCCTTTTACTCTCCAGGGGACGGAGGACCGACCCCGCTGGGAGCACATCCGTTTCACACGCACCTGCCACAACCGCCATGTATCCGTGACCCGCCCGACTGGGAGACTCCCGCCTGGAGAGAGAACTGGAAAGGGGTGGTTATAGACAGCAAGAGGACACCACAGCTAATCAGAGCCTGACAGATATTACCAATAGATCCATGAATCCATTAAAGCCCTGCCCTCCGAAATGCATCTAGCCTTCTGATTTGGTCCATAGAGATACTCTTTTTGTTGCAGAGGAGTAAAACTGTTTACAGGATACAAAATGGAAAGACCAGAGCGATGCATAAGTCGACTTTACCCATTAGTGTTAGGTATTTACAGCACATGAGCGCCACCTGGTGCTGGGGTGCCATTGCACAGAAGAAAAACCAATGTGGTTTAGCGTGCACACAACTAACTGCTAGCTGTGCTGACCATTCAGGTAGTTTCGAAAATGGCAGGTCACCGGGGACCTGTTGGCAATTAATTAAGGGACGGTGGTGGGACATAAGCAGCATCCACCGTAAAGGGAAAGTCCACTGTTAAGATCTCTTAGATGGGAACATGTGCTGACTCTGATACTGTTCATTCAGCTGTAGCATAAACAAAAGACCAACCGCTTTGGCTCTGTCGCACATTAGTAAAACCACTGGTGGCCAAAGACTATATTCATTATCTCCATCTATCTATCTATCTATCTAGCTGCAGAGCTATCTATCTATCTCATATCTATCTATCTCATATGCTTCATATCTACTATCTATGCGATGAGAAAGCGCAGGACAGCTGACGATATGCAGAGAGGTCTATACAGGGCCGAGCTGACGAGCGTCAATCGTTCTACTATTGCTCTATCTATCGATCTCATATCTATCTATCGTCAATCAATCTTCATTATTCTTCTATCTATCTATCTACTATCTCTCTCCTGATCTATGCTATGCGTAGTAGCGATCTATCCTCTCTCCTAAATGCCTCTCTCCTAACATCTCTCTCTATCTATCTAAGGCGGTCCCCTACATAAGGGCAACCGACTTACAGACAACCATGGTACAGACCAGACCCCTCTGCCCACGTGACCTTGGTGAAGCTCTCTCGGATGACTTTATATAGTCTCCAGCTGCAATATCAAGCTGTAAGGTGTCTGTAATGAAGCTTTAGTTGATAATTCTGGTCCAATTACACCAAAAAGTTGTGAAACTCCAATGTCACTTGGGGCAAAGAAAGAAAAAATTGCAGAACTTCCATCGCAAAAAGTATCACAGTTACGGACATACAACAAATGCAACGTAAGAACAAACACTCCTAGCCGTATCGGAGTAACCAGGGGACTGCCGTAGTCTCAACTATCATCTACAGAGCATCTAAGCAGATAAGCTAGGATCGACTCAGAGTAAGCGAAACGATAGCTATCAGCGATCGAGCTATCTCTATCGATAGGATACTCATCTAGACGAGGCTAGCTACTACGATCTATCGATCTCCGAGATCTATCGTAGCTCGAGCTATCTACTAGCGAGAGTATCAGCTATCTATCTATCTCACAGCGTTATCATCGCATAATGCGAGCACGCATGATGCTATCTGATCTGGCATATCAGCTCTATCTATCGATCATCTACTATCTCATAGCGATCTATCTATCTAGTAGAAAGAAAGCGGGCGCCCCTCGTTGTAGATCAAGTAAAAAAGTGTCTGTATTCCATAGTGAGGCAACTGTGGACAGCGAGTTTCGGCTCTGCAAGAGCCTTTCCTCAAGCCTTTCTCTCGGCTTGAGAAAGGCTCTTGCAGAGCCGAAACGTCGCTTGTGTCACAGTGCTCACTATGGAATAAAAGAAACTTTTTACTTTTATCTGACAAACGGAGTGCTGCCCGTTTCTTTATACTAGTACTGGAGGACCTGAGGCCGGTCCTAGGCTGGCCTGCACCCAATTTTCTTTCGTTTCGTTTTTCTTGAAGTTTGTGTGCTTGACTTTCAGGTTTGTATCTATCTAGCTATCTATCTCATATCTAGCTATCCCAATCTATCTCTATCTACTATCGACTCATCTCGATGAGCTTCGTCATATATCTAGCGATCGATCATGTATCTATTCTATCTCAGATATAGCAGAGCGATCGATCTACTATCGATCTATCGTAACTATCGTATCATCCTCTCGTGTGAAGTGCCGCCGTGTGATATCTTTTTTTCTTTTTGTATCTTTTTCCTTTGGATTTTAGTAAATGTTATTTGTAAACCCATTACACAATCTTTAGGAATTATTATGCTAATTCGGTGGTTTTAGTGGCCAAACATCACAGTCGGTGCCATGATCCTAGTCCTGCTGCCCTACAAAACAACACCACAATCCTGCAGCGCTACCACAC